>DWQT01002255.1:0-14542 GCA_018244895.1 Myscelus amystis hages | reverse complement strand
TTGATTGTTTGAACGCGTTAATCTCAGGAAATATTGGTCCGATTTGAGAAATTCTTTCAGTGTTAGATAGCTAGCGCGCGAAATCGCGGGCAAAAGCTTGTGTATTTATATATGAATACTATTATATAGTACGTGTATCAGCTGTACGGTTACCAGATGCATTTACTTGATATCTCATTCCTTATCATCTTATCAGCGATATTTATCCTGTATTAAAATTGACCTCTGTTCAGCTCACCAGACAGGATGATTGTCCTCCTGACCAACAGCGCGATCGACTAGTTAATGTAGAATTGTTGCGCAGAATACACGGACACGCTGAAGGATGAAACCGAGCAGTTCGAGGAGACGATGAAGAATAGAACAGACACAATCGCCAAGTTGGAGAAGGAGCTGGAATTGCTCAATCACGAGGCGAACGTCAAGTTGCAGAAGAAAATGTAATTATTGTAATTGTCTTATGGTAACAGTACATACGAGTAACCATCACGCCAGGTCCCTAACGGGGTCGATACAAACCTGTCGCGATCCATCCACATCCATCACGCCATTCATGCATACTCGTCGCTTTCAGAGAGTCTTGACTCCCCCGTCAGCAAGTGTCTGAACAATTTGGTCGGGATAGGACAGTCTTGGTCTTCTCGGCTCCTACGTCCATCACGAATATATCAATTGTAATAGTAATTTTGTAATGTGATTCTTTTGTCTACGTTTCCGTCCACGTGTCAAACTTTGACACCGCAAGAGTAATGTGGTCCTTTTTAATCCTCCATTTCAGCTTAGATTCGGACAGACAAATGGTGCTCGCGACTCGAGCTCACCTCGTGAAGAACGAAATGCTGAAAGAGGAGGAGGTGGAATCCCGAGAAAGCTACGAGAATATTCTTCGAGCGCACCTCATCGATGAGAAGAACCAGAGAGCACGAAGGTATGTTTTCGTATTTTTGTTTTTTGTTTAATTTGCCTAGCAAACAGCCAGACACCTGATAGAAAGTGGTACTGTCACCTAAGGACGTTTGCAATACGAGAGGTGTTGAGGCTATGGTGTAATACAGTATACCTATACCAGTATCTATACGCCGACCTATTTGATACATTAAATGTATGTAAAAATAAAACAGACATTAGTGTTCATATAACTAGCGAATAAATTAAAAATAATGCCTACCCAGCCTAAATACTCGTAATATTTAACTCAACACGCGGGTTCGGGATTGAGTTATTTTTTTCTCTTTTAAGTACTTGTGTATTTCAAGAGACCAAATTCGAGTATTTCGGCTTTGTGTAAATCCAGTTTCGAAACCCAATATTGTATTCTCCCTTTAGATTCAAAGTGGAAACCCAGTTGCTGTCGTGGCTTCAAAAGTACGACATGGAGATGGGCGACAAGCAAGTGGAACTCGACGAGTTTACAGAGAAATATGAGGATGAATTGGAGAAGAGCCAAGAATTGGAGGTAAGATATAGTATTAAATGTTGACGACGTATCCACAGAACGCTTTATTGACTAGTCTCTTCGTTTAACGGCTTGTTATGAGCACATTTGTGTGTTCTGTGCTTGGGTGTATTGAAAAGATCCATATAGGTATATATAGTATGTATGTATATATGTAAATTGATATAGTATGTATGTATATATGTAAATTTATCGGCTGTCCGTTTACTATAACACGGCCATTTATTTGCCTGACTTGGAATCCGATATTCGTGTGTGGAAGTGTCCCATTTCTTATTATCATTTTTTTATTATTCTTTCCATTAATTTGCTTGTGTAATTGACAGTTGTAATTTGTCACTGTCGAATTTGCGTCAAATCATAATTTATTTTCTTAAAACGTTTCACTTATAGAAACAATTATAAAAAAATATGAGATGACATATCGTTTGTCATGAATCGAATGACATTGAAAACGAGAAATCGTATTTTTACATAATTACATTTAAGTAACTCAATTATTGCAGAAGTCTATTTGTAGTCTTTAACCCAATCCCAAACAGATTTAACATAGAACACTGAACACTTCATATAACGCACGCACATAAAACGATAATGAATATCTATCTCAACTTTTTTACAAGCTAACACTTCTTTTTTTTTCATCAATTGAACCAACATACAGAGACAACTAGCAGAGCAGGATAAAGAATACATTCCATTGATGGCGGAAAGAGAAGAGGAATACCACGCGGAGATGACGGAGAAGATGAACAAATTCCTGCTAGAACATTCCGCGAGAGTCATCCAGGTGGCGTGGCGAGAGGTGCTCGCGAACCGGGCGGAGAAGAAACGGGTAAGCGTTGATAAAAAGAAGAATTAGACACTAAGTAGAAGAATTGAGTTAGAGAATAAAAAGTAGAAGTAAGTTTGAAGCATCGAAATTTTATAAAAAAAGAAGTAGTACAAAGTGGAAGTCGTTAAATAGGATTATTTGAATAAAGTTTAAAAACGATTGATTGCCAGTGGTCGTATTAATTATTTATTTTACAGTATTTTTATTAATATCTTTATATTTTTATAATACAGCAATGGAATCGGTCTAATAGGACGATATTAAAAAAATGTTTTCTTAATTAAATCTTTTTATCGCATGCAGCAAAAAGGAAAGGGTAAAAAAGGGAAGAAGAAGGTGTAAAATTTGAATCAATTTGAGCTACAGTATTCGATTCAAGTCTTGTTAACTCCTAATGAACATTTTTATATTTGATTCGATTTTTAAAAACACTGCGACAACACTATCCTTTCCTCGCAAATTTCTCCTTTCCCGCCATCCATTATATTCCGTCGCCATATTGTTTTACAGCTGAAAAAGTTACAGAAGAAAATGCAAGCGGCTGCGGCTGCGGCCGCAGCTCCGAAGAAGGGAAAATAAATAATCGTTTTTGTATGCGTTTTATTTGCTTTATTTATAACAACTGTACCAAATAGAAGAAAAGTCATGTACCTGTTATGTTTATTTTAATTTGTTACGCGTGCGAAGTTATACTTTAATTATATTGATCAATAAATATTTACTTTTTCTTCCTTCATTTCTTTTTCTTGTCTTTCGCTCTCCTTCTATTATATCATCCCATAGTCTAAGCATGCATGTAATATAATTTGTTTTAAAAATACTTTATCTACTTAAATATTTACAAAACTACTTACATTTTTATATAACTGTTATTATTATAGTAACTTTATCGGCACGCATTGTTTAAAAAAAAAATGTTTTGTTTAAAATTTTTAATTGGATTTGGGTGATGATTCCAATATCCTAGAACTGCTATTAAAAAAAAACAAAAGCAGAGCTTATTCTCAATATGATACTTAAATATTTATTCCTATTACAAACCTATTCATTCGTCTTTACACAAATTAAGAAACCATTGTATTTATTTTACTAAATTTAATTTCCCAAAAAGCATAATTTCTCTAAATAATTAAAAAACTTTTTGCAATCTATCACAGGGAGCTACAAAAGGCCATGTCTAAAGCTACATATACTTTATACGTGTGCCATATCACGTGCGGTTAATCGAGTAAACTGAATAACCAACTACAACATTGCTTAGCTGAATCCAAATAATTTATATAAATAACGTAATGTTGGTATTTTCAGATTTCGTAGAATGACGAAATTTTCAAGTGTCGTTATGACAGTTTCAGAGGATAATATTAAATTAGTGTCTATGGTGTGTTCGAGTGTCGTAATCGATTATTGAAATTAAAATTGGAACGTCAGTTTCGACCCCGAGTGTTTGTTCTATAGGTTACTTCATAGTTTCTCCTCGTCGTCCAGTACTTTCAAGTGCCTGATCGCTTTGATATCGATGAGAGTGTCGGAGGAGCTTTTGGTGGTGGGCACGAACGAGATGGCGCGTCGCGCTCGCTCGCCGTTGCGGAGCACTGGGTTCAGATCCTGGGAAGGTACGATAATTATAAGTATATGTACGTATGTACATTTTGTCAGAAATAGTCAAAGGCAAAGAAAGACAAAGACATTTATTTGTACAAATATGGGTACATTTACACATTTTACAAAGTTGATTGGTTCAATCCATATTTTGCCTTTTACGGCGAACAAATTCTATCTATGTATTATCAAAAAAACATTTTAAATAAATATCGTGGTTCCGGAGATTGTATTGTTACATACCAAACGTGCGAATGACATTTACATTTACATTAACGTAGTCGATAGAAAATGCCGAAATTAGTTCCTTTTACGCACGGTAGCGGCGCTGTACAATTTTCATATAATTATATACCATTTTCCGTACGAATACTTAGTGGATAGGAGTTCGTGTTGGGGCTAGGTCAGTGTTGATTGCGATCATGTATCATCTTGCTACGTTTTGTCGTATTCATAAATGAATTTGAATTTTATGGAAAATCTTAGGTTGAGAGTATTCTTGTGATTATGTAACTGTTGTGAACAGTTCTTACCCGTAGTTGCACGTGCAGCGCTTGTGCCGTGTGTTCAGTCTTAGAGATCTTCTGTTGAGCTGCTTTCAGTTCGGCGTCTAACCTTTGTTTCTCCTCTTCCAGTTCCTTCAGGCGCTTTTCGGCTTCTATAATAATATAGAAGATGTTATCTTTAGATAGTATAAAACAAAGTCGTTTTACGCTTCCTGTCACTATGTATGCGTGCATAGATCTTTAAAACTGCGCAACGGGTTTTTAATGGATAGATTCAAAAGGATTCAAAAGGTTTGAATGTGTAATAACACTCATTATATAGTAGAGAAATACCCATTATACAGAGAACAATTTTAATTTTAACAACAAAAGAGGATCTGTCTATTCATGAAATGTTCATCGCTACATCATAACTGCATGACGTTTGTAAGCAGAAAATGTAATACGAAATATTGATCTATGAGATTCATGTTTTGACGTTGTTAATATTCTATCATATTTCTAGCAATGGACAGTTGCGCTCGCCTCTATACTGGGCTTCCTTTTCCGCCTGCAGCATCTCGAACTGTTTCCGCTTGAGCCTCTCTTCTTCCAGCATACGGTTCTGTTCTTCTTGCAGTCTTTCTAGTTCTTCTCGCCTTTCCCATTCTTCAGCCAGAACTCTGTTATAAGAGATCATTATTTAATCTCGTCCGATAAACACGGTACCAAGGCAGAACTTGGACAATCATTAAAACTCGCATATCGCTTAGTATCGATTTTCAATTGTCTATGTTCAAAAACTATAGTCAACCTAAATCTGTGCCTCTGTGTTATTTAAAAAGTATTTAAAATATTATCGGTGCTCGACTCGCTTAGGGAAATTAGGAGGAATCTTTAGAAAGTCATTAGAGTAAGTGTATTACTAGGCACAAAAACACTCAGAACTAAATGATTGTATAGCAATCATCATGATTCTCATCATCATCGAAGCTTAGAAAGAATCACGACAAAATGTCTCTTCAACGATCATTTTGGTACCACTGCATTGACAGGTTTGTGTTATAAATTTTAAAAAGCTTTATACCTGGCCTGCAACGCTCTGACGATTTCTTCATCGCGCTTTGCTTGAGTCTCTTCTTGCAGTAGTCTCTCTAATTCAGTTTGCGCATTCTTCAATTCCTCTAATTTCTTATTATCCTGTTGTGCTAATTCTGCTAATTCCTGTGAAATTATTTAGAAATACAAGTCAGCCTGTTTATTATAAAACAATTCGTTTTTAAGTACCTTTGATTTTAACCTCAAAATAAATGGAGATGAAATTAACTACTAAAGGGATTTTATAATCGAATTGTGCTTTATTGACTGTCATGATCAGTCTGTTGAAAGGGTCATTATCTACCTACTTTATTGTTATCAAATCAACAGAGAATTGTGTCTAATTTAACTAATTTGGCTTGTACCTATATTTCTGGTCCTTTATGCCAATTTCATGTTATTGCGTAGTGTTTGTAACCTAGTCTTATAGGCCAGTCTGGTATATACCTGTGCTTGAGCCTCAGCCGCCAGTCGCGCGCGCACCTCGTGCTGGAGCCGCGCCCTGGTCTCCCGCGCCTCCCTCTCCCGCCGAGCGCCGGCCCCGCGCCGCCCCGCGCGAGCTCGTCTCTGGTAACCCTCCGCGCCCCCCGACACTGCAGCCGCTTGCCGCAGAGCTGATACCCATTGGAGACGACTCCTGAGAATCGATTACACCAATTTCTTAGATGACTGATACGAAATAAAGAGCTGACCTTCCTATCTGATCTGATCTTTTCGATGTAATTGCTGTTTGAAAATACTGCAGCTTATGCATATATGTAAAGTTTGTAAAGCAAATACTGGATGCCGCTTATTTCAAAACTCCTAGACCATATCTCAAATAGTCCTGGCGTCGAGAATGTTCTAGAAATTTTTTAATTGTAATACATCTTACTTGTGGTCCTGCGTGCCAAACTCGAAGGCCCTCTCCGGCGTGATCAGCTGGAACCGCTGGAGCCGGCCCTCCCCGGCGGCCGGCTCCACCGAGCAGTACTCGTCGATCACAATCCGACCGCACTGCTCTTTCTGCGAGGAGCTCTTGTAGTACGTGAGCGCACAGGGCTGCAGCACGCACCAGTACTCGCGCATTGTTGGCAAAAGGTAGCCCCGTTTGAACAGGTACCCCTGAAATATAGAAATGAAGATATAATTGCAGACACACACATCTTTATTCCCGATATTCTTTTTTCAAAATTAGGCCAAATTCCCTCCAGTATTTAAGAAAAGACAGAAATAAAAGGCAATTTGCAATATTGATTGAAGTATTTTATAAAAATACTTTAAGAAACCCAAAAAAAGTGGTACGTAAAATGAAGCTTTTTTTAAACGAATAGGATATACATATAAGGTATAAGGTACGTAAATACACATTTATATTAAGTTCATTAGAGAAACTCCAATACATACCTTTTTAATAATATCCTCGATAAAGACATCGTAGATTTCATCGACAGCCTCTACCAGCGCTTCTGAATGAATCTGCTGGTCGCAGCAATATTTTGCCTCCAACACAGCTAAGAACGCTGCCCATTTGAAGTGACCTATTGAAGAACCCAACGCTTCCCAGTCTGCGGCGTCCCAGCGGAGTCCAAGACAGTGGACTAGTTGTTCAGTTACTATGCCCGCTTCAGAAGGTTGGAGTACCACCTGTAAACAATTCAAATGTAACATATTTGATATGCCTTATTGGAGCAAAGCGAAGCAAAGAGCAAAACTGACCTTAATTTCTATATACAAGTTAGTGTCTAGAAGAGTATTAAAAAAATTAATTCGTTTTGGAATATCGTCTAGAGAAGTTTAAAACACATGATTATTATCTTTACATGAACACAAATGGAGATATTGTGTAACGATATTTTTTATAATACGTACATGTCATTCGATTATGTCATGCCAATGACCCCGATCAAGTAATCCGTACAAGGGATCTCTCTACATGTGGTTGACATGTGCGAGACGCGAAAAAAGTATTAATAGATGACGTCATGCATTCATATGAATATCGAGTTTGTATTGTTTGGACGGTGCGCGGCGCAAAAACTTTAATATGACAAGTGAATCAGCCAACTTGAACATTGTTTGACGACTATTGATGGACTTAAACACTTTAAGGTGTGGTAATTGTCATAATTGCCCGCATACTGGTGTTCGTTGAAGGAGACTTGGTGTTTATAATCTATAAAAAAGTCGAGTCAAGTTTGGAGTTAAATATCTTTTCTGATTCATGTTGTCATTCAATTGTCTCTGGTTGTTCTAAATGTAGGAATGGTATTATCGGCAGTTGGTTTATTAGTATTGGGCTGGTCTGTGCATTGAGGACACAATGAAAATCTGTAGTCGGGTTGTCGAGGTGTATATGGTATCTTTCGCTACACAGGACCATAGTACATATATTACGATTAACTTTTCTTTTGTTTTTATATTCAAAGTCAAACTGTTTTATTCGTTATTAGGTACACCCACTCAATGAAAGTCTTATTTCAGTCACCGTATTCCGGCTTTGTGCGGCCTTCATATATTGTTATTGCATTAAGGATTTGGCGAAATATCTTTTTATTTGGTGATTAAAATTTTGGATGCCTTACCACATATCGCGTGCTTTCATCAGCGTCCTGTACGAGGTCCGCCAGCAGGCAGAATATTCTGAATAGTTTGAACACGGAGTCATCGCCGAACACCGGCTTGTCGCGCGACAGCAGGCTCCTGCGGCACACGAACCAGCACACCTGGAAACGAGTGGAGAATATTCATACAACTATAATACCTATTAGTGTACAAATTTTGGTCGCGCAGAATTTGGACCTGAAAAAAACAGTTTTTTAAACATAGGAGTGAAGCTAAAGAGTCTTGATACAGTATTTCTACCGCTAGTGTTTGGCGGTGGATATAGACCAAATGACACTGCTTACAGAAGCATTCGATAGAATTTCAAATGAATTCATTTTTAAAGCGTCATCATTGGCGTTAAACGCAACGCTTTAAATTTGCCGCATTCGTTAGAAAAGCAATGCGGATTAAAATCATTTGCATGAATGAATAATCAGGTATCTTTATGTTTCGTTTCAACTGTTTTTAACGAGGACTAACTTTCCTTACTTACACATACTTACAAATTAGCGGGGCTACGGTTCAATAAACGGTTTCTTTTCCATTATCTTAATGGAATAGAAACTGCTTTGTTTTTGTTTTAGGCTTTTGACTCATTGTTCTATTGTAAGCGTGGAAGACAAGATATACGAGTAAACAGGCACTATTGCGACGATAATATTAGAAATATCGAACTGTAAATGTTATTTTAAAATATTGCTTTAATGGTGAGGTCAGTTAAATAGAAGGAAAATTTCTCTGTACAATGACACTTATTTTTATTACTAAACTTTTATGTCAGTTTATACAAAACAAAATAGGGAAACAAAACTTATCAAGAACCGAACAATAACAGTAACATTATGTTACAGTTTGCGTAACACATTACACTGTTACCGCTGAGTGTACTGGAGATGCATGTAACAAAGATATTTGTTATCCAACAGACGGAAATGGGACGACACAACAATAGCGCCATTCTTTGTAGTCTCTAGAGTAAAATGTATCGAACGTTTACACACATCTGGATAACCTTTGTAGCACAATTGCCAGGGGATCGCTAAGATACTGCCAGCATTGTTGACTGAATCTCTTCGTGTGTAACAGTGATTCTCAACCTTTGTTCCGCGGGCTGCTAGGTTTTTAAAATACCGTCTACTTAGTAAGAGGTTTTAGGATTGCGTTGTTTCAACAATTTCCTATGTATACTAGCTGACCCGGCAAACGTTGCTTTGCTATTAGTTTTGAGTAACTTTCAGCGTTTTACTTAGCGCACGCAAGGAAAGCTCTAAATTTTGCCGTTGTCTCAATATTTTTTATTGCTGCTCCTCTCCTATTCATCTTAGCGTGATGTTATAGCCTTCCTCGATAAATGAGCTATCTAACACTGAAAGGATTTTTCAAATCGGACCAATATTTCCTGAGATTAGCGCGTTCAAACAATCAAACATCAATGTATGTTATACTTATCTAGATATTTTTATTACATCCAGACACACAACAGACAAATGCGCTCATCACACAAATGTTTGTGGTGCGTAAGAATCGAACCTACGACCTCAGGTTTTGCAGGGTCTCTAACCACTACCTTGTGAATAAGCAATGTTTGTCAAAAACCCAAAGGGTCTATAAAACCACGATTATTCCTGATAGTATATTGATTTGGGTCAGAGCGCTGGCCAAAAAACGGGGAACCAAAGTGACCTCAAGTTTCTTGCTGCCATAAATAACATTAGCGGGTAATTGAAAGCGGTTTTTCGTCGCATCTGGTTTGGAAGGCAACAGAATACACAGCCTGCGTCTTTTTCTCGAAAATTAGAACCTAAAACTCTTCTTACGTAGCGAATAGGCGTCTGCTAAGCCAGCGTGCTCCATAGTATAATAAAACGCTTAAGCGCGGGCAAAATCCACGTTTTGACAAATATTTTGAATCTTCTGTAAATATAAAAGAGGAAGGTCAAACCCAAAGATCACCGCACAGCTGAAATTGTTGGACCTAGAAAAGGAAAATTTTGAAGGTTTTTTTATTATATATAAACTGAGCAATAATGAAAGGACTTTTGGAAATTCAACTCCTAACTCCAAGTTTGGAAGTCACCTGAAATTGTAGATTTACGCTCTGGTTTTTGGAAATTCGATTTACACGCGATCAAAGCCTAGTAACAAATGAGAAGCCTTATCCTGCAAGAGCTTTCTCCGCGCTGTCGCTGATAAAGCTTTCGAGAACTATTAATACATTTTATATCGGACCCTCCGAGCCTTCGCAAAGGTCGAACTGAACACTGCAGGGTAGATTGTGATAAATATCGATTTTCCTGACGCTCTGCAAGTATTTGAGATGAAATTGGATTGGAGATTTAAGGATAATCCAGTTACTTTAGTAAATAATGACTGGCCCGTTGATAAATTGCTTTATATACATGACCGTTGCGCGAGAGGTCCTAGCTGCGATTCCTCCCTAGTACCAATGTTGGGTGTTGATTTACAAACGATAGCAAGTGATTTTCTAATGTTAAGTTATAACAAGTCCGAGTTGCGCGCCAGGATCGAACCCAGACCCCGGAGCGGAGGCTGAATTGCAAACCACTAGAATAATACTGCGATACACATTAACCTTCAACCGGATTTAAGGAGAAAATTATTTATTTGACGTCTGATTCTTCTGTCCTACGAATGAAGGCTTAGCGAAGGCTTTGCCAGAATCCTTTAATCCAATAATAATGAAGGCTCGTTCCCCCCTAAATGTATGCTGAGAAAAGTTTACCTAAAAGTCAGCCATTTTTTTACTTCAAAAATTTTTGGAACGAAGTTTCTTATTGCGCGTTGCGAAGGAGGCTAGACGGAAAAAAATCAAACGGAAGTTGTCCGACACACTAGTGTTGCCAATTAAAAGAAATAAAATTTTATTACAATTCCTTCACTAATTAATCAAAAGGAACTTCGTTCCATCCGGGTGTCCCTTGACACCTCTCTTGTGTTTTCATTCTGTTATTCTTCACTTTGCAACAAGTACCTACACGTAATTACAGTCTATAGTAAATTCTTCCACTGTCAATTTTTTTACTCTTTATAACACATACATATATAGGCATACATAACATTTTGACTGGTAGAGTCATGTGTTTACATCGCATAAGATCTGCACACAGTGATCTTAATATTTAGTGAAGACGTCACTAACGAAGTCTCTGAAATTCACAGTAACGAAGGAATGTTTCATTAACATTCATCTATCTCCACAAAGTTTAATTTGACTACGAATACTACATAGATATTAATGTTAATTGAATTAAAAGTATACATGAATATTGATCAGATGTTTTCGTTATATATTGGGTAATTTAGACAACATACTAGATGTGGGTATTGTAAAACTTACGTGTGTCCCTATTGATTGGTGTGTTTTTTTTTTAAATTAGATATTTATCGTTATATCTTGCCATTTAGCATTATATAAATGCTACTAACCAATTATTAATTTAGGGGCATGCATATTTCTAGAATACAGGAAAACCTTTTAATATGCTCATAAGCATGCTTTTAAACAGTATGTGTAGCTTTAATCCCATCCTGTACTTGCATATGCGTTTCGAATCAAATAGCATTGCATCTTTTTCCATTATTTATGGTAATTCAATGTTTGTGTATGCAATACAAAATTAGGATATAATGGAAGAAATGTAGTTCATCTTTGTTAAATTAAAAATCCCTTACGAACATTTGACTGTATCTCCGTAGAAAATACTAAAACGTATGAATTCAAAGTTACATCAATGAGAAAATGCACTTAGGCATATTTCCCATCGCCGGAAACGGCTAGTTGTGAAGTCAAAGAGGACATTATTTGATTAACACTAATTAGTGAAAACCGGCTTTGCTTCTCAGCGATGCTACGAAAGCGACTTCAAACTTTACCGAATTCGAAAAAGTTATACATCAACCAGCACCTTTAACGCGTAAGACATAAGGGTTAATTTTCACACACGTCAACATTACGAACGGCAAGAAAATGAAGATTGTGTAAACCCAATTCGAGTTTGGAGAAAGTAACGCTTTCTACACACGGTTTTGTGTCCAAAATTATAATTATACAAAAATATACACACGCGAAATTTACGTAACTAACACGTGAATATATTAATGAATACCACTAATTAACAGCGGATATTCTTAGCGTAGGTATTATGTGTGCTTTATAGTATTTAGTTAGACCGAAATCCATTGACTTCCGTCCCATATGTTTTGATTAACACTGGTCCACGATACCTCAGTAAGGCTAAGTTCGCAAGAGCATAATTTCTGAATTCAGTTGTTCTTAATGCATGGTTTCCAAACTGAAACGTTTATATGCAGGCAGCTTGTCAGCCATAATTTAGTTAAAACCGAGACATGTCGACAAAAACTAACGTGATAGGTACTTACATGTAGTAATTGTAACGTTTTTCATGTTAAAAGTAAATATTTACCGATTCCAAAGGAAAGGTCATAGAGCGGACAAGAAAAATGTTTCAGTGTTTTCAATATTTTTATAGCTTCTTTTCAACATTTGCTGATCTTCAAGGAAAGTCTTTTTGTCCCTTTCTTAAAGCCCCATGTCGTAGCAAACGGGCAACACCGCTGAAGCAAATTCATTCCACGTTTAAACTTTGCGAAAACAGTTATTCTCATTGAAGCTTTCAAAGAGAAGAAATGCATTTTATAACGGAAAACAATACGAAAACCTACATTAATATAAATGCAACAAACTGAAACCTTTCTAAGGCGTCGCAACCCTTATTAATACAGCGTCATAATCGACTTATAAAACCCACCCCTGTAATTAGTAGAACCATCAATCGTTTAGCGGAGGGACTGCGTGGCTGTCTACCTACAATAAATCAATCACGATTCTCCAACGATTTCACGGACAATTCCCTACAAAAGGTACAAGTCAAATGCAGCATCAAAACGGTCCATTCACATCTAAACGGGGGCTAACAACATTATACCCGTGTAATACATATTTCATTATTATTTCCACCTTTAATAAAATGTATGATTTTGTAGCCTGCGCACCTCGGAGCGGATTTTTTTTCACAAGGATCCTAACAATACCAATGCCGTTGAATGGGGGGCGTTGTATTGTTGGGCAATATTTTTCTTTTTTACACATTTAGATTCCGTAGACATTAGCGACTGTAGGGTTAGCAAAACAATTCATACGATTTAATATAATCAACTTTTTAAACTCCCCGTTTTGCTGCTTGCAATTTTTATGACTTCTTTGTGTTCATTTCTTTTCTTAATCACATCGTATCCTTCGACAACGGTTTAGTCGCCAGTGAATTAGAAATTATTATGAATTAACAAGAGTTTTGGCTAGAATTAATCATAACATAGCTATGATTAATATTCAATACTTTTTTGAATCTCAATGAGAACACAGGATTAGTTTGCTGACGGTACACCGCATTTCCACGACGACCTCAATAGTTCCTGTGCGCATCGCACGTTGCGCGAAGACACCGCTCACTTCCGCTCCTTTCATCCAACAATCATCCGCAACCATTGTGTAACCGTTGCAACCGTAGCCGCCGGCCACCGCCGCCGGCCGGCCGACAATGGACCAGGTCTAATCCCTCACAAAAGCGCATCGTTGAGGTTTATTGGATCAGCGCTTGATGGATTGTGCGAACTTTGTGATGATTTTTTATCCGCGACAAATACTGTAATAAAATTCGTAAATCGCTTTTTTCAAGCCGATAATATACTTTGATTCGGGCGTGGCGAATCGCGAGATCCTCTCGCGACGAGGAAGTATTAACACGACTGAAATATTCGCAGTACTGAATACATCAAAGCTGGGTGTAAACTACAAGACATTGGTATTGATAATCATAGCTTATAATTTGTATCCATTAAATATTTACCATGTCTTATTGTTGAATAACTGTTGATGAAAATATAATCATTCTCAGAGTAACTTCACAGTTTTGTCCTCACAAACAAAGTTAAGAATTACACATATTTATATGCTGTTTCGTAAATTATATTACCTTATTCTCATTAACCGTTTCTATTATTTTAATTGTATCTAGAGACTAAAATTAAGGAACTACTACATTCAAATTGGCTATTTTTCGTAAGTTCACAATGAATTTACGGATACAACATCCGACATCAGCATAGAATCGTAACTTCACAAACTTCAAAAGCACCTTATGATTAATTGTGAGAATCGACACAATTTCGTTCTACGACCATTTTATAATGTTGCTTTTTGTACTGCCTTTGTACAATTACGAGTATACACGAAAGTATTTTGACTTGGGCGTGTCGACCTTTCAATAGTAGCGGAAGTCGTTCGGACACTTGTGCAATGTGCTGCTATCCTACACATATCCTGGCAACGGGAATTGTTTTACGGTCATCAAATTATTTCTCGCTTAAGGCCGGTTCAGACTACGACACTATACACCGTACACTCAGTGTATACATCGAATGTCTCCGTATGAACACGAG
>DWQT01002254.1:0-14547 GCA_018244895.1 Myscelus amystis hages | reverse complement strand
ATACAAAAAACTTCAAGACAATAAATGTGCGTCCACTAAGTACTCCGGGTTTTTATTACCAAAAAGCCCCATTGTGTTATCAAAAAACAAATAGGAACACAAAATTTCTCTAAATAATTACACATGTGATAAATGTATGGTATTGGTCCTTTTCATTATACTTCTCGAGAGAAAGCATACCTAATGAGCAAAATAAGTAATAGAGACGAAATCTTTATAACTAATTTGTTGCGTTTTGAATCATAAGCAAATTACAAGCGTTGAAAATTATAATGATGAAACGAGACAGAATATACAAAAACTAAAACTTATCTATTCCGCTATTCAAATGAATATTAAGAAAGTTAGTTAAGCATCAGTACTTATCATTGCAACAAAATTCTTCCGAATAAGGTACGACTGCCGATAGGAGAGAAAAACACGGAAAAAGGTTTTCATTTTCAAGTTCATTTTCTATTGGGATTTCAATATTACTATATTAGTTACACACGCACAAGGGAGTTGTGATTAAAAACACTCATCAAAATCGCTACAACGGCAGTGCTGCGGAAGGGAACACTTTGGGTTTTCTTCAGATATCATTTAAATCGTACAAAATCTAGGATATAGATACACTTTCTAAGTTAAACTACGTCTAGCGCCTATTCATATACAAAAGTTCGTGAAACCCGGCTGCATATTACCTACCATGAAAATGGTGTTTAAAGTTAACGGAAAACAATAAAAATTACAACTTAAGATGTAAATAATATTTTAATAAAGCAATAAAATTATTTATATTAATATAAATGCGTATTTATTCACACATTGATAAGTCTCTATGGTAAAATGTCCATTATATTGAGGAATTCAATGGAATAATAAAGAAACCTAATTATTGTATTGAATTGAATGTTCCAAATACATTGGTTAGTGGTATACAGTAAATATTTATAGGTAATCAATGGTAAACAGAACAGTTTAGAAGAGAAGAGAGTTTAGAATTACCCAATATTTTACCAGAGGCTTACCATTTGGATAGAACGATATTTAAAAAAATCATTATATAAAATCATTCACGTAAATAATAACTTTGAAACAATCACACAAGTATTTGTATGTTTAGAATGAAAATATCCTGAACACGTGAAAAGTTTTACTATTAAAGCTACAGTAAAGATACAATAGCGCAACGCTCACAAAAACAAAATTTGATTTTATTTACATTTTCGTGTCGATGTGTTCCAAACGTTTCGTTATTAATATTTTTCATGCAAGTATTCTGAATGTAAATACTTTTGATGGAAATTGAACTGTTTCTCAATGGGTTGCCAGTATTTGAAAACGGTGTATTTTATTTACAACGTTAAATATAGTCGGGAGAGAACACGAATTAATTGATTGAATTCTAAAGTGAAATCATTTGTGAATAATAAATATACTTATGCAAAATTAATACGAAATCATTCTACGCACGCATGCACTAAGTACAGACGTACGTACACCCTACACATTATCTATAATAAAGATTCTCTGTTACAATAAGAATCAGGTATACCGTTCTCTTATCTAAAATACAAAATCTTTAATATGTCGTGTGGTAATGTTTTGTACGTTTTAATACCCGGATACGTGGTAATAAAGAGTGTAATAATATTATTAATAATAATAATAATAATAATAAAAACAACAGATAAACATCTAGGAGTGATACATTCATGGCACGTAAAATTAACTTTATCCCCTACATTACAATAAGGAACGGTGCGATGGAAGGGAAGATACCCGTTCGTTCTTTATTTAAAACGCCGTTCGTACGACTGAGACAACCGTATGCGCACGTCACTCGGTGCGAGCGAGATGGACGACGCCGCGCCGACCGCAACTGTTTGTCGCGGCGAAAATGTTCTTGCTGTTTTCCAGCACATATGTCTGTTATTACTACATATGTTGTCCATTACAAGCTACGCTAGCTGACTAAAAAGCCTCAGTCCATTTAAAAAAAAATAAACAAAAAAAGACTATAAATTGTTTTTGGATGTTCTCTTGTCGAATCGACTCGGCAAAAAGACGGCTCTCGACGAAAAGTTGCATTGGGCGCAGGTGGTTAAACTCAACACACATATCAAACGTCATTTTCCCTTACATCGATCAGGATTACATTGTACTTGAGGCTATACAAAGTCCGTTTGATGCATGTGTGTCACGTACCGTTCCTTGTGCAACCGAGGTGGGGGGGTAGTGGGGGGTAGTGGGGGGGCGCTAGTACACGGTGGTGGTGACGCCCGCCTTCTTGCCGGCCGACGACAGGCTGGCGGTGTCGTCTGGAAACAAACGAATAGCGTCAATTAATTTCTCTTGTACACGGTTATGTCCTGGTAAGACGGTTTAATATGAATGTAAGTACAAATATAAAGACGGCATTATAGGCTCTGTCTGATTGGAGATGTTGTATATAAGAATTATGTAGGTAGGAACAAAATATTTTATTTGTGTTACCCTACAGTTATGCCATATATACTCGTACGTCCGACATTGTACTACCAATGAACGCATTCCGTGATCGTCCGTGTTTGATTTCATACATTACAGGAGGTTTGGTCGTGAATTATATGGTAAATGACAACAATTACGTGACGTGACGTCATTACTTGGTAATAGTGAAGTCATAAAATGGTAAGGGCAATGTCATAAATTGATAATAGTAACGTCATACAATGGTAATGGTAAGATCACATCTCGGTAATGGTAACGTCAAAACTTGGTTATGGTAACGTCATAACTTGATAATGGTAACGTCATAAATTGATAATAGTAACGTCAAAATGGTAATGGTGACGACGAAAATTGGTAACGGTAATGTATAACTTGGTAATGGTAACGTCATAGATTGGCAATGGTGACGTCATAAATGGGTAATCGGTAATGTGTATTGGTGTGCGGGTTACCGGCGGGCGGGTGCAGCCGCTTGAGCACGGCGGGCAGGTCGAGGCCGGTGAGCGAGCGCAGCGCGGGCGGCACGCTGCCCGCCAGCCGCGCCAGCTCGCCCGCCGCGCCGCCCGCGCCGCCGTCGCCCACCAGCACGATCTCGTCCGTCTTGGCCAGCGGCGCCGACACCTCCGCCGCTATCTGCAATCGAACAACACCTCATACATACATCAACATCACATACATACGTGCATATAGAACACAGTGTTAATAACCCTCATACTCATACTCCAGATTTCCTATTGACGTCTCAGGTCTGGAAGCTGAAATACCTCTGATATACCAATTCTGAGTATGACAAAATGCTACTTTCCTAAAGCAGCATCAGCATCGCGAGTACGCCGTAAAAGGCAACATATCATTTGAACCAATAATTTTGTAACATCTATAAATGTACTTATATTTGTACAAATAAATGTCTTTGTCTTTGAGTTGTTCGCGGGTACGTACCTTGGGCAGCGCCTCGAGCACGAGCGCCATGACGGCGGCGTCGCCGTACTGCTTGTACACCTTGGCCTTGGCCAGCATGCGCTCGGCGTCGGCCTTGCCCACGTCGCCGATGGCCGCCGCCTCCGCCAGCCCCAGCACCTTGATGCGCTCCGCGTCCGCCTTCGCCGCTTCCACCTTCTCCGTGCTGACCACACAATGGAATCGTTTCATCACATTTGTCTCCAGGACTACCACTTTTTCATGGTGTAATAAAGAATGAATAAATTAACACTTTAACGACCGGGCACGCCAATTGGCGTCATAACCAAAACTAATGGGCGTGCTCGGTCGTTAAAGTGTTAATAGAACAGTTACCGTTTCCCCTCGGCGATGGTCTGCAGGCGGTAGGCCTCCGCCTCGGCCGGCAGCCGCACGGTCGCCACCAGCTCCTCCTCGCGACGCATAATCTCCTGTTGTTCCACCTATAAACAAGCAATACGACATATAATAAAATCTTCTAGATCTTTATGGATGCTTCGCCAACTGCACCAAACGATAGAATTAGATTTCAAATCTGTACACAATGATAGATCAACCGTCTTTTCCTGGAAAATTCCAAATCTGTACACAATGATAAATCAACCGTCGCTTTCTGGAAGATTTCAAATCTGTATACAATGATAGATCAACCGTCTCTTCCTGGAAGATTTCAAATCTGTATACAATGATAGATCAACCGTCTCTTCCTGGAGGATTCCAAATCTGTACATAATGATAAATCAACCGTCTCTTTCTGGAAGTTTTAAAATCTGTACACAATGATAGATCAACCGTCTCTTCCTGGAAGATTTCAAATCTGTACACAATGATAGATCAACCGTCTCTTCCTGGAAGATTCCAAATCTGTAAACAATGATAGATCAACCGTCTCTTCCTGGAAGATTCCAAATCTGTACACAATGATAGAATCGACCACTTCTTTCTGGAAGATTCTAAATCTGCACTAATTTTAACTACGTTATTCCTAATAAGCATGCTTTTTAGTAGCTACTTAAGAAATCTTTCACTAATTAACAAAATTTCATTTGAATCTTGTAAAAAGTCTAGTACGATACCTCAATCTGCTTGCGTCGCTCCACAACTTCGATCTGTATCTCTTCGTTTCGTATTTTCTGTTTTATTTTCGCCGCCTGCAGTTCGTACGCCAACGCCGCCTCGGCTTTCTGTGGAATTTCAGTACAATTTTAACTTTATCATTGTTCTCATCGAAACTATACGATACGCGCCAACTGAAATAGAATGAAGTTTATTTACAATCAGTTATTGTTGAATTGTAGTATAATATAGCTTTTGCAGTTGTTCCAATGCGCCCTGGCCAATTAAGCGAAGCGTTTTAAGACAGTGAATCTGATATATATGACCAATAAATAAATGAAACTATTTCAGATTTTAAACCATCAATATTAACCATTATCACTTGCTCGGGCAGAAGCTAAAAAAACCTCACATATGGCGTTAAATGACCAGCCTCTCAAAGACAGCATACTTCAACATTGACGGATTCTAAACACAAGTTTCAACCGCTATAAAGCTCTCTCAAATCAATAATCCTGAAATGCTCCTAAGGTACATCGTAAATGATTCCGCTGTGTGTGCTGTTGCTAGCTCCAATGGTGGCGAGTACGGGATGAGTGAGTGCCACAATGAGAGAGACTGACCGCGGTGTTGACCTCCTGGTCGAACTGCGCCTTCTGCAGCTTGAACATCCGCGTGTTGTCCTCTATCCGCGTGTCCATCGAGTACTTCACGTCCATCGCGGTCTTCTCGCACTCCGCCTCCTAAGGTACAACATACATATACATTAATACAACAATTCTTTACTAATACCTACACATTTATTTTATTTGCGACCATTCAGTAATCAGAAATGGCCATTACCATTCATGGTTAAAATGCAAGCAACTTTTCTTTAATTCAATGGTTAGTAATACCTGGAAATTAACGATAAATAAATCGCATAAACATCGTAAAAAATCTAAGAATAATCTTCGAAAGTTCTAAGCGTTCTGGAGGGCGACAAGCGACATTTGTGCACACTGCGTCGAGAAACAGCTGTAGTTAGTTGGTTCGCTTCTTCGGCTGTTTCGCAAGAGCTAGCCGCCGCTCCCGAATCGATCATGCGATCCTGTTGCATTAACTGGGTCAAGGCGTTTCGCTGACGCACTTGTAACGCCTTTACTACTTGACTCTGCGGACGCGAACTTAGCAGTTTACTTCCAGTCCCCGACACTTCGTACTAGATTTTCCGGATATTGATGATAAAGCCATTGGAACAATTATGCGATTTTTTTCTAAATTCATAACATTGTGTTCTTAAATTGTCTTTGTATATCCAGAAAAACCGTAAATATTGAACTGGTGCCGATTAAATGAAATTTTCTTAAATATTAATCCAAAATTGTCTTTGTATATCCAGAAAAACCATAAATATTGAACTGGAGCCGATTAAATGAAATTTTCTTAGATAAACAATTGTTTTTTTTTTAAATTTGGAACCGCCGCTTGGAAGCCATTTTGTTCTAATTTAGTGTCTATCAAACTTATTAAACAGAACTAAGTTAAAATTTAAAGAAAATACCGCCAGTGTAAAATTTTTCCATTCGTGGCCAATCTCGTCGCGAGCGGTGTACAAGTAACATTTATTGAACTAATTGTTGCTGTTTGACTACACATGGAGAGTACTTCCTCTCTTGACCCTTCAATTGAGCTCAATGTCAATTAGGTGGTGATTGCATAAATGTATTGGACCTATAAATGAGAGCAATATGTTGAGCAATCAGTATTCGATACAAATCATGATACTGTTTCGCATAGGTTTGCCTTGGGGTTTTCTAACGTGCTGACAGGCAGTACCAGGTCCATTATATTATATTATAGGCTCGCGTTTGACTGCTATCCCACCTAATGGAAAGCGGGACGCGGCCTGGGATTTAACTATTTAAGGATGTTTAGGATTTTAGAATTTCGATTTAGGCTTGCCGAGAAAGTGCCTATTCACTATTGTCTTGCATAACTCCGGGTTGTGTGAATCGGGAAATATGAAATATTTAGATGCCGGCAGGAAATTCTAATCTTTCGCAGTCTGCAGTAGAAACGAGTTCGCAAAGCACGATCAAGTCGCCACGGCTATTTATGTAAGTATACTAGATTTTTCCCGAGGCTTCGCGCGCATCAATCACATAAGAAATCTCACAAATAATAGTATTTCTCTACGATATAATGGGTGTTATTATACATACAAATCTTCCTCTCGAATCACTCTATCCATTAAAAAAACCGCATCAATATCATTTGCGTAGTTTTTAAGATCTACGCATACATAGTGACAAGAAGAAAAAGCGACTTAGTTTATCACTATATGTAAGTATATAACAGACGCGCTCACCCGGATGCCGGCGTCTCTGTTGGCCTGCGCGACGCCGATGTCCGCGTCGCGCTTCACCACCGCCGTCTGCGCCTTGCCCAGGCTGGCCAGGTACTGCACGTCATCGTACACGTCCTTGATGGTGAACGAGAGGATCTCGATGCCCATCCGGCCGACGTCCGGCGCCGCCACCTCGCGCACCAGACCCGCGAACTGGTCTCTGTCCTTGTACACCTCTTCTACTGTAAGCGTTCCTGTTGACAATACACGCGCGCCCTTAGTGCGACTGCTCTACCAATACTCATGATATGTACCTAATGCTCGTTTTTTCAACCGTTTTTCCCATGTCGAACAGGAGTCTTTTAATGTTACACTTTGCCGAACTAGGCAAGTGCGAGTTAATATTATAAAGTACTGGAAAAATATACAAGTGCTTTCAAACCCCAGTTACTTCTAAGTTTTGAGCCAAATTGATCATAAATGATCATAAATATAAACTATAATTATAATAAAAAAGCACATTACATACATGAGTACATAGTACGATACTTATATGCATATTTTTATTACACCCGGACACAGCAAAAATGTGCTCATCACACAAATGCTTGGCGTGGGAATTGAATTCACGACCTCCGGTTTTACATTCAGAGTCTGTAACCACTGAACCGAGAGTCCCGTCACCAATATCGCACCAGAACCGTTTAAGATCTGTATGGTTATGTCGAGAGACCCTTCGCCAATGTACGAAATCCTGTTAAGATCTATATATTTACGTTACTCACTTTTTAACATTAAGATATGTGAGGGCTATCGTTAGAGAGAGCGGCACTAGGGCGACCCGAAGGATATCCATAGCTGTGTCGCACGCTTAGCGCAACTCACGTTTAAACACTCACTGTATATTATGTATCTACATTTAACTTCACTTGAACACGTTTCAAGGGACACATCTCTATGCAATATTATAACGTAAAAAATAGAAGAGTAACATAACTCAAGTCGACATGAACATTACATTACACTATAACACACTATAACATAACACTATAACAGTAAAATTACATAACGGCAAATGAATTCATCGAACAGATTTCATTTCCTCTGTATTATAATTTTATGTTTACCACTGAGGCAATTATATGCTTATTTCTATACAGACTATCGATTTATCAACAATAGTGAAAAGGGTTTTAATTTTATTAAGTCAGCTAAAGAAACAGTAAATAAATTGTTATACAAATTGAACACGTATTATTAATGTCCTAAGGACCACCCAACACGTTTGCAAGACAATATGAAACTTATACAACTTCCGCCTCAAAGACATCGGTACTGGACTTGAGACGGTAAAACTACAAATGTCATCCAGACGTTGTAATCAACGTACAATCAATGCAGCACTGTATCTGTCGGGAGAACGAGAAACTGTAATTTTTTCGCATCACGAAAAACACATCTCTATGCACTCCGACGAAAGGGTCAAAATTGCTTGTGATAAAACGAGCGGAACTGTTTATCAGTATTTACATGGCGAATGATATTAAATATATTATGATAATGATAAAAATGCGGTGCGCAGCGATTGCGATCGCTATCCGATGTTACATTTGCGTCAATTGACGTGTGAAATGTGTCGTGGACACGTAAAGGTATATATCTACCTACTTCATATAATGGACGATCTTAAACTGTTAGAAAAGACGAAAATCTAAAAATCTCTTAGATTTTCGCGGAACATAACTAAAATATTCAAAAGCAATTTCGGCGGCTAGTATTCCCGAGCAGTGGCATGCTGAAGGAACTGAGAGATACGGAATGTTAGATTGAATTTACATAGAATACCTACACCGTAAGTCGGAATGTGTACTAAAATTTTAAACCCCTGCAGTAGTAGAGCGAGCCAAAATTTTAGTCAGAATACGCTGACACAAGCAAATAATTTCTAGTTGATATTAAATACCCTATAGGAAACATTTCAACACTGTTATCGTCCCTTTGTTCGATACCGGTCTCGTGGGGTAAAATAAGGCCTCGTGGGGTAAATTACCTATCGCTAGGGCACGAAACCATTCGGTGGTCACATGTGGTGGTTAAAAACTTCCGCGCGATCATCCATAAGTCTGTATATACGAGTAGGAAAATTCCCTAAAGTTTATGAAAACTTCGGGTGGGGGAATCCCCTGGCCATAGTGATTGAATAGAGTTTTTATTTACTTACTACATACTTAAATAATGCTACGGTAGTTTTAACATATTTGCAGTTCTTTACAGCTCCAAAAATTGCAACGTAAATGTTATCTCAGTATCGTTAAGTCGATTACTCTAAATTATTTCGTAGTATTTAAAATCGTGAAACGAAGCGACTAGTTGTACATGACTGAGTGTGTTTGGTGTTGAGTACACTTAAGTTGCGCCTTTCTCACGCCAGCCTAACGCTATCAAAGGCGGCGAAATGCCGTAAACCGGGACTGCTTTGAAGTTGTACGCGGCACGAGAGCCAAAATGTTTCTTTCACACAAACGTACAAAATAAATACAGAGCATACATGTTTACATTCAACTTTATTCGTAAACTTCTTTTAGTTTTGTTTAACGATGCAACTTTGAGATGAAGCTGCTTCATAGCACATAACATAATACGCACCTAGAGAACTCTTGCACTGAAAACGTAAAGAAATACGATACAAAAAAAATGTACCTACATATTAGGACAGAAATCTTGAGTCAGAGGAAAAAGATGTTAAGCAACAAAAAAGTTATGATACCTTACATATAAGTTTAATCCTTTAGTCACATTTAGTGTAAAAATGTAAAATAACGTTTGTGTAATGCAACAAAACGTGTATTTATCTACTCGTCATTTGTCAATTTCGCCATAACAAAAGGCGTCGGTTAGAGCAAACGAGACACGATTAATGAGACCTTGGCTTCGTCGACTGTTCCCGTAACTAATACTAGCGATTCCTTAAACGCTGACATTACTCGCTTGCACGCCCACTCCGCCTGTAATGACCGCTACATCCTGCATATGCTCGTACCACACACATTGCAAGTAATGCTAAACAAACATCTAATCCATTCCTAGTAACATGTGTAATAATAAAATGTAAAAGAATAATATTGTACCATAATATGCAACAAAAAGCATTGTAACTAGAATGTATGAAGTACTTTATTGTTAAAATTGAATGCGACATTTTACAGGAGAATCCATTAAATAAAAGAGAAAGAGTAGATTGTGATCTTGACATCCGCGAACGGTCCTTTACGTAAAATGCTAACATAATCTCAAAAATGAAACTTTCATATTTTTTGCGTAGATTTCATAAATTTTTCATCGGATATAAAGTTAACTCTGCCACTCGTTAGCATATTGCAGATTTAAATTGACGTCATCGTGTTAGGGTTGTCGCATCTTATTTTTTTTAACACAATAGACATGTAATGTAATGTACAAAACGAAATTAAATAAATATGTATTTATTACCGCTTTTCTGTGCGAAATAGTGAAATTATATTAATATAATTCTAGTAAGTAACATTCCGTCAAATGTGATAATTCAAAATTGTGTTGTTACCTACTCGTACATCCCGTTTTAACATTTAAATTAACGAAATCCCGCACTTCAGCGAGAAACACGATGAAAGCTTATACGCCCCATGTTAATACAGCCTACAGGTGTGTTGCTCCACGGGGTATATATTACGACAACACTTGTGACTTAAATCGTTTAATTTACATTTTACGAGTCGCAAGCGTCGTGTGCACGATTCGAGACATGTGTTACAATTGTTCGACTCATCCAGCGAGATAGCATGAAATCATTTAAATTTGTATACGTATGAAATGTAGGTACATTACATTTAAATAAAGTTACATAGTAAAAAGACATTTCAGTTTTTACGATCACGATTTACAGAAACATTGTCCATATATTATTATGTTATCTGTGAACTCTTTTCCCTTTACTGTCTCACAAATGACGGGTGCGCTTATATGTAAGTCGGCATCAAAGACGGCACAAAAAGCATTGGGAGGAAATCCTTCACGTTAACGTCGCCCGTTTTTGTCGAGGTTTCTGGGTTTTTCTTTGAATTACTTATTAATACGTAGCCGCGGTGGTCACGCGCGATCGAATATTGGATATTCTGAAAGGAAAATGAAACGATGCTAGGGTTGTCGGTTAGTCGGAAGTTACGATGAAGTCGGGGAATTTTATGTCTTCTTGGGACTCACTGGACATACACAACAACTGGTTTATTATCTACTTTGATGGCTGTATTTTTGATATGATATGTTTTAAGCAAATAGCTATTCTGTTATATTATTACTACGGCGCTACGTGTTGATGCCTATATTTCAACATACCAGTGACGCTCGCATATCTCAATATTATCATTATCACATAAATTTTGGGAAGTTATTAATTTGTATGTGGCAGCCCTAGCTAGAATTATAGACCGACTTAACGTTGATCGTTTTATTCGCATTATGTGGCAAGGATTTTGTTTTTGCCAATTTTAATCTAGCAAATGTCGAAAGCAATAATAAAGTTTTTTCTTTTTAAATAACGTAGCTTATGTTATGTGTAATATATACATACTGGTATCTCTAATAAAATATAAGAATAATATGAAACTCACACAATACACAGATAAACTAAAATCCGATGAAGATATTTTTCATCTAACATTCCGATAATAAAAATATCAAGAAACAAAAATTGTATTTTATCAGTCCTTTCAATTTCATCGTGCAATCTTTCACGTGTACAGTAGGCATACATGTACACACGAGCATCCATTATGTCGGGTGTAAATTTGCATGAAACGAAGTAGAGGATGGAATATGGTAATGTTGAACCAATATTTCCGTCAGGTACCGTGTGTACAGAGCGCTCGACGGCCGTCTGTTTGTTTGGTTGCGCCGCCAAACGATATGGCGCACGCGAACAATCACATTTGTGTTTGAATTGCGGCTCTTGAGAATACTTTAACCAATTATACAGCAACAGGTATTTATTTGCTACGACCAACTTACAGCTGAATGATGCACGTCTTATTGACGAATGACGCCATAAGAACATCACTTTGAAATACATTGAATATGTATGTATAAAAGAGAAAGGTGACTAACTGACTGATCCAGATATCAACGCCCCGTTGACACTGCTAAACCGACGTTTCTAAAATTTTGCAGATATGGATTCTTTATACAGCGTAAGTGAACATGAAGAAAATTTGGGAATTCTCGTGAAATTTTTGAACTTAAATTGCTAAAATTTCGTTGAAAATTCGGCGATTGGAATGTAAGGCATCTGCGTTTTTTGATGTACCCTCTTAGTTAATAAAAAAAACAGAGCATGTATTGATTTTAGCAAATCCGACTTCTGCGCTTGCAAAACAATTTCTTGTTATAGTTAACAGTCACGTCTATTTCCCATAGGGGTAGGCAGTACTATCAAAACCCAATATGAAGCAAAAATATTTATCAATAAAATTACAATTGATTTGTGTTGCAATTCCAAGTACTTCTAACCGGGTAAAAAATGTACCGGAACATTTATGAAGGTATTCTCAAGGAATATGTAAACACAATAACGACGATACGACTACACTTGTAGTATCTAAGATGTGAAGTGAGGCGAACGAAGAGAAAAACGACATGTGTAACAAAACATAACCTATAACGTTATGAATCTCGTAAACCTATCGTACCGATAACCGAAATTACATGTCCGACATCACACATCGAGTAAGTGAAGGGAAAGTTAGGCGAAGTGATCGAACTTTTCCCGTATATTCCGTGAACAGTGCGACCCGCCGCTCGCGACGGCCGCGGCGGGACTGGCTCTCCCGTTCCACGCTATATCCACCGATAGATTTATATTCCGCACCTCGAAACCTATTTTACGAGGTGTACAGCTGAAATTGCGGTGTAAAGCGAATCCTCCAGTAGCTCTGAAGCCGGAGGCTTTATTGTGACAGCGGACGTAAATATAGATATACGCCTATTATATTTTATTTATAAAGGACTGACCACGCACGTATGGGGCTTATGCTCACATGAATTGAGCGGGTGCATAAAGCTACCCACAGCTCTATAAAGAAATATTAGATATAGTGTATTAATTTCTAGAGACATCATTTTTATATATAGAGAATTGACGTATAATCTCACACATATACATATGTACAACACACGCTATTGTAACATTTTTCCAGTTAGGTTCACCATGTATCATGATCATTAATTATTCACATTTTTTTCATTTTTACCGGCTTTATTGAGTTTGCCCTGGTAGTTTACTAATATATCTTAATAAAGGTAGGATATAAAATTAACTAAACCAAACTAATCGATCTATTACATTACACAATTTAGATCACATAAAAGCTTTTTTTTTTACCATATTTTATTTTCACTTGTGACCCATTTAAAAAATATATAACGAATAACAACACACTCAAAGAACATTTTTAGCTTGCCAAAGGCATTATTCGAAGGTAACATATTTTATTCAAACAGTTGCGGGCAAAACGTAACAAAGAAATAGGATCGATTGTTGTTCGAGTGTGAAATATGGAATGTTCATGCGTCTATCATTGTATTGTTCTGGAAATTTGGAAACAAGAGCACATTGAACTTATATTACAAATCCAATGTTAAAGTAATTAAATCGAATAAAGACTAAGGTGAATGTCTACTTATTAACATCGAGTACCTACTAACTGAAGTAATTCACGCTACCGATTGACTACTGTCTGCTCGTTTGAGCTCTTAAGATAATCGGAGCAAAACTTTCTAGTACCTATTCATTAAATGAATCGTCAATTTTCTTGACTGTAACCCGTAACGATCTTCGTGCCCCGCAAGTGAGTGAGGGTTAAAAGCACAATTTGCAATGTTCCACTACGATATTAAAGTTACGTATCGTATACCTACATATTCACTGGAGTCGCTTTCCACTCGACGAAGTGCGAAAGCGTCTGAAAACATTTGCTACCAGCGGTCAGTCACCCAGGGGACCCGGGGGACCCAGGGGACCCGGGGGATCCAGGGGACCCAGGGGACCCGGGGGACGGTATCGAATTAAATTGGTTTTCATTCGATTCCAATTCGGAGAAATATGTAGTGTCTACGTAAATATATCAAAAGACATTTATTTGCACAAATATAAGTACATTAGAGGATCTTAAAAAGTTATTAGTTCAATCCAATCAATCCAATGCTGCAACATAGTGCACCGCGAAAAGGGCCGGACTCAGCTGATTTACTAGTACTTAGTGATTATAATGAAGTTAAGTTATCGTTTTGGCACGATATTTATATACATACGAGTATACAATATAAAGAGGAAATTAGTGGTATATTAACATTAACATTCAGTGATACCCAAAGCGGAAATTGGCCGATCTATCTGGTTGCCCTACATGAGGGATACATAATATATTTGCGTTGCTCTGTGGATAACCACTGGGCTTCACATTGATAATTTATTGAATAACTGGCTGTAACAATGATTTCACACGCACAAGCATATATGTATGTATGTAGTATGTAGCGAACACTAACAAAATAATCAATAAATATCTGAAAAGTAGTCTCTAGGTGCTATAGTTACATATATTTTTTTTTATAATATGCAAGTAGAAGACGAGCATGCAGTCCACCTGATGGTAAGTGGCTACTGCCGCCCATGGACATTTGTAATCGACCCCAGA
>DWQT01002253.1:0-14549 GCA_018244895.1 Myscelus amystis hages | reverse complement strand
TCATGGGAGATGGTGCGGTACCCTCTGATGGCTCTGACCGCCATTACCCGTTGCGGGCCCCGTAAAAGAGCCCGGTTAGATCGTTCAGACTACTTACTTAAGCCATACTAATTAAAAAACTTCTGCGCAACCTCGGGTCACGACCCTTGGGAATTGTAATCATTACATTTAATTACGCCCTACATTTAAATACGTCATTTTTTTAAAGATTGAAAGCTTCTAACAATTTTAGAAGGCACTCAAGTTTCAATATTACTAAAATTAATTCTGAGGTTTTTCCGGGCCTCTATAACATAGGGCCCTTCAAAAATGGTGCTAAAAGGACTCTGCTTTAAGTCCCGGAATATAGAATAGGTTTAATTAAACATCTAATCGATGGATTTCCATGAAACATATTTTTAATCATCCATACATTATGTTATATGTAACTTTTAACCCAAGTTCTTCAATGAATGACTTTTATTTGGGCTCCGCGAAGGCCGGAACTTTCACTAATCCTATATGAAATCTGCTAGAGCATAAAAAAACGGCATTGAGCTCATAACCACCATATCTTTCCGATACATCTTCGGGTCCCCACTATGCAAAGTTAAGAGGAAGTTAACGTTGAATCTACACAGAGCCACTGATAAGTGGTGTAGAATTTGCGTTATGACAATAATATAGATGGCTTACAATATAATCTCGTTGATAAGCGCTCGATAAGATATCGCAGTGATAACCTAATGTTTAAACACTTCATCGTTTATTTTCATAACAGCCAGCTACACAACTCTGTCTGTGTACATGGCCATTTACAAATTGTTCTAAATTTAAATGATAGATAAATTAAAAAAAAGTGCAGGATACTAAAATAAACAGATTAGAATAAGGTAAGTCACGAGAATTTTTAATTTTGTTTGTCATGTCTTTTCATTGAAATCAGTTTGCTTGATTACAGCATTTTGTTTTAAATAAACATATTTATACAATAAACGAAAAATAACATCAAACAATGTTTAATATTTGAACTTAAATTGTTGTATTGTGATGGGTAATTTTCGAAATTTTTTAGTGAGACTTAAAATTACTATACAGTCAAATATAGTTTAAAAATTCATTCATAATTAACAGCTTTTGACTTTTAATACTGCTTGTACTATTATAACAATTTCAATAATTCTCTATATTTCAGTATCCCTCACTTAAGTAACTTTGAGGTGAGAATTTGAGTAGAGGCCCTTACTTGAAGAGGCATATAGACATTATGATTTCAATATACAATAACATTTTGGGGAGGCGGGTATCACACACCTGTCTGATTCAAAATTAGATGGAGCCTACTCTATAGCAGTCTAACAATTGATAATATACTTTATATGAATATCTAAATATATACTTGGATTGATAATTTTACATCCAATAAATATTCATTTTCATCACATAACTATTGGTCCTAAAAAGAAATAGTCGTAGTTTATTGAGAATAGAAATAAAGTGGAAATATCAAATGAAAAGGCCATACACCTCTATGACGTAACACGTCAATCAATTTTTGGTTAGCTTAAACGAGTTCATTGGTCAATATTTTTACTCTGTGCAGAATTTACCGAAATAACCCACGAAAGATACAGGGCTGACAGAGCGCTCAATCAATCAAAACATTATCTGTTTTGAGTTATTTTATTATCTGTTTGCTTAACGTATACGTATATATCGAGATTTCTTTTAAAAATATACCCCAAGCAAATAATTTAAACCATTTTTGAATACTTACAAATGTTATTTTCATACGAAAAGCTCTTAATTCATTATATTTGCACACAAACATAATGAAACTCATGCATTATTAAAGTTACCTTATATCGGCTTTCGACAATCATATTGTGGTGTGTTGGGAGATAAGAATCCGATAAAAACATACCATTACTATCAAAAAATAAGAAAAAAAATATTTTTAAACGTCAAAATGAGTAATTATAATTATCGTAGGCATAGAGCACAACGAATACATTTGTTAGATCTCTCCATCGAAATTTATTTTTCTTATCTGTGCCTACCACCAGACAACGTAATGACCATAAGCTATCTCTTCTGAATCTGTACGTCTTCTTACTTTTCTTTGTACGCATAACTCATATAGAACGTTCAAAACCCCGAATGCTTTCAATCTATACAGATATTCGTAAGTTATCGCTAAAGGAATGTTGTTTTACAACATGATTATTGGTCTCGATATTAATTTGACCCAAATCAAATCTAAAAACAATAATGATAACAAATGATACAATGATAAAAAAATGTACTTGCACAATATCGTTACTAGCATTCCTTTGATTGAGGACAGTAACCTTGGAAGAAATAAAACAAAGCCGGTGAAAGGGTATACATTAATGTACTCGAAAACAGTTTTGTCTTCAAGCTATACTGACTTTGAATAACAAGTCAAGACAGAGACAGAGCTATTTCCTGAATAGTTGTGTGAACGAGACGCTACATTTGTACATAACAACGCTACCTCGATATTGAAAAATGGCGGGAACGTAAACAAATCATTATTTAACTCTTAGACATTTTTAATGAATTACTTTTTTACGTCTAATATTTTTTTGTACTAAGCATTGGACCGAGTACAAGAATGTATCAATGTTACCTGTTTTAAATGTTTAAATGAAATTCGTATACAAAATGGTCGGTAGGTTAGCGATTTTATGTAACAAATCTTAATGTCCACAAATCTGACATTAAAATTACGTAATGCAGGGTGCAGTTATGGTTGACCCAAATTGTATATTTATGTCTCATGTATGTCTTATGAATAATTTATCGCACGTAAACATTAAGAAGTGAAAAGCAAACACAATCCAAAAGTTTCTAGGTTACGTATTAAAAAACCGATTGATTATCTATGGTGCTAATTAACTTTGAATATCGTGTTTGACTGCCAGTATCAGCAATCGTACTTTTCAGTTTACAGCTAAACCATTGTGTCTCTCTTCACAATAAATAAAATGATTGACTGATTATATTATATATTATCTTGATTTTCAGTTACCTGATAAACCTCTCTGCTTACGTGTGAATTACTTATCACTATATCTCTGTTACTGCAAAACGAGTAGATAAAGGAAGATCTCCGGTTAACACGGGTAAAGATCACTGTGTTCCTTTCTTTTTTCTTGTTCTTAAAAGTGAGTGCAACCCCTTATTGTCCAAGATCATTTCACTGCATTGTTACAATTTTATTCTTATTTTAGTACCTATTTATATGTAAATATTAGAATAACTTATCTTGCAGGGACGTTATTACCAATTGTTTCTTTCTTTCAAAACTAGCTGGCATTATAGTCCGTTGAAATTTATGCTAAACAAAAACAAATACCATCTACTAATATTTGTCTATGATGATAATGATTATCTATGGTTTACCTCTCCTCTGCTAATCTATTTGCGGAAGAGATAACACCGTAATTCTTGTGCCTTTTATTTAAAAACAGATAACAAAAACATTTTTTTATTTACAAATGTTTATAATAATTCCAAATAATAGCTAATTCCTGCTGGAACTTGTCACCGTCGGTCTCTCAGTTTTGATGTCGTCAATGAGCTGCAACACCTTGATTTTGAACGTCCTTATCTGTTGTTCGGACATGTTCGCGAATTCTGGCAAAAGACTGAGAAAGAAATACCTCATGTGCTCTTTGTCGCTTCGGCAGAGAAGACTATCGGCTTCTCTATCAGATTCGCTTCTTAAATGCTCCGGTATGGAGAATTCTTCTTCGCTGGATAATCTTTGACGCCGTACGCTCGGCTGACGGTTTGCTGAACCAATGACTGATTCGATTTCATTCGTATCCAGTAGAGCGTCGTGCCCTGAATTGTTCTCTGGCGAAGACGTTGGGTTTGGACGGTCATCGTCTTCAATGGCTGAATTTCCGCTGTCTTCATCCTTGATCACCGTGACGGTTTCTTGGCTGGGCGGGTTGTCTCTGCGGAAGATTGAGTCGTCCATAGGCTTGGAGTAAGGCAGAATGAAGTCCAGATACCTGCTTAAGTAGTAGGTCCTCTTCGGTTTCGCGTTCCTCGAGGGTTTGAAGCTGCGTCGAAATGTCGATCTAATGTTGCGCCACTTGTCTTTGCATTCGGCGACTGAAATTTCACAAATCCATAACAAAGTCTTTGCAACCGCAATCAAATAAATTATTATCATTCAACACAAAACACCATATCTAAAATACTTTACCCGCAACAACAAACTTAATTAACTATAGGAATGAAGTTACTTTGAGCACAATTTTCAGAGTTCACAGTAAAATAAGAAAGGTATGATATGAAAAAGTTATTAACTACAAATATAATTGTTTCAAATTTTTTTGTTATTAGTTGGCACAAAACGATTGCATACTTTAACTACCAGTGATTATGTATCAGTACCTGATAGCTGTATATTATTTGATATCTCCAGCCATGCCTTTTCCGTCTCTTCCTTCCTGGCGTACTCTGGTAAAGTTGTATTGTACAGGCACTCGTGTTTTTCGACTTCTAAAACGAGCGTAACGAATATATCCCGCTCCATCACCGCAACCTCGCTCGACGGCTGCCGAGCGGCAACTGACTAAACGAACTATAATTGTCTATGGCCCGTACAGTTCCCAGATCGTACACGTAATTCCATTCCCGCCAATACTTTTCCCGCCAAATGCAAAGCGAAGCGCTGTTACCTCCCTCAGTCGAGAGCGGTGACTGGCAGTCTGAATGGATTTCATTATAATTTCGACCGCTTATTTACGCATGTGCAAAACGGTGCGGTGAAAAGCGCGGCATTACAACCTGCCGCGGGGAGCGCTCCGCCGCGACTGACGGACACTTCGCGTAGCAGTAGGAAGTGACCCGAGCAATATTAAGGACACGACCTAGTTTTCATTGAAGTTGGCTGCATACTTTATAGACTCCCCTGGAAATTATGACTGCATCAAATATTTACGCAGTTCTTTCGTGTGTTCAAACAGCTGTTAAGAGGCTTTTTTCATTCCTGCTTTAAGTCTCCCATAACTGAGAATAGTTCAATCGTTGAATTGCAGAAATGGCGCCGCGCCAAGACATCGTTGTGCAGCCGAACAGAATTCAAGTGGACCAAACCAGCCCGCCGCCGCCGCCGCGGCCCGGGCGCCTGCAGAGGCCGCCTCACGACAACCCAGCTGTCTACCTCGACAGAACGCAGAACACGCTTAGAAATAACAACACACCACAACGTCAACGCACTAATGTTTAGCGTTACGCATTATATTTCTACTTTAGTACTACCGGACGTCAATCTGTTTCCACCTTAACGCATTAGCTCTAAATTTATACTATTCTATGAAAAGAAATAATCTATGAAATATCTATCTATCTTAATGTTCAATGGAAACGTTCCTTAAACACCAAATATTGTTTCATTATTAAAACTGTTTAGTGTGTAATGAAACAGATGCCTCATGCAACGGTGTTATTGTCAGATATTCTAGTGATTTTATAAACTAATAGATTTGTCTTTTCATATCCTAATATGTCAAAACAGAGAAGTGATAAATTAAATGTTTTGCTTTATTTATTAGGTATAATTTCGATTAAAGTATTATGCGTCTGTATACCGAATTGACGTAATCGGATTTATGAGGAAAAAATATTGTCTATAACATTGATATACAAGAACATGTAACCGTAAACCATAGATAACATATTTTTATTAACTGGATTCTATGTTCATGGTCTATAATTGTTTTTTTTTGTTGAAAGCCTGTATTATGAGCTATGAGTAAGTATTGCAATATTTAATAGGTTTTAGAGTTCTTCCTTATGTTATCATAGATATATGAAGACAGTAAACCAGGAGTTGGGAAGCGTACTAAATTATGGTCTTGGTTTTATGATAATTAACATTATTTTATTTATTAAGTAATTAAAATATAACGCAAATGTATGATTATGAATTTACACGTCTAAAATGTAATCTGTCATGCTGAAATTGTAATTATGCTCCAATAAATGACTAGGTTTATGTATTTCGTTTTTATTTGTATTACTGTTTTGTAGCGAGCTAACAGTTTGGTTAGTAGGTGTTGCCGAGGAGCTGATCAGGTAATTCTTTAACTTATTCTAGAAGCTAGCAAAAGAAGTGTTGAGGAAACGTTGTAATCCGCGAAATACATATAAGTTTAGTTTCTTCCCATCAACCGCATTGCAATAACGTACTGTTAGTAAGTAAATAAGGCGTAATCTTGACAATATGTAGCTAAACACGCCAAAATGCGTACGTACATATATTTTAATTTTCCAGAAATGATGTATAAAAGTCATAATATTTATTAAGATAGCTTTACACGCGGCTTTTTAGATCAACGAGAGCGCGCTTGTTCTACGGTGAACCGATAGTTAATAAACTACATAAGTAACTTTCTAAATACATTCCTACATAGATAATTTTAAGCCCACACAACACAAATTCGTGCTTATCATGATGCGAGAATATCTTGACGTTTTAAAATCAGCAAGCTGGCAGCTCTCCGGTTGATTTTGAAGTTGCTTCGTCAGGGTTAACCGCTCCCCTGGTTAGCAAGTCACGGACTACCAATAACTTGGTCGGACCTCAACCAATCTGATACCAATCGATTACAGACTACCTAAATCGCTGGCTAGGCGGTTGCTTATTGGAATTGCTTCGCAGCTAATCGTTTTCTAATCGTTTAGCACACTGCAGAATCACTCTAACAATGTCATTTCAGCGGCGCAGGTGTCACTATTCCCTACTATAATTGATTGGCAACAAGCAGTAAAAATAAATATGGCGGCAACTCGGCAAGTGGCGTGCACGGAGCGGCAACGTCGCGCGATCGATCCGTGAAAGCATCGTTTCAAGTTTCTTATTTTCGATCCCGCTATAGTTAGTTCATTTTATTACGGCAAGTCATGTGAGTTTTATGTTCATTAGCTATAAGGTGTAATTTCGCTTGAACTGCGTATAATCGTATAATGCAATTGGTTTGTTTACAGGTAGATACATACCTGGTGGCAGCCGCTCTGGTAGTTTTGACACTTAACTGTGAAATTCATAATTCGAAACGACGAATTGTTTGAGCTGCAATTTATAGTAATCAGATGTATGTATTATATTCTAGCACTCCCTGCTTACTACTAATATAAATGAGGAATTACATGATTATTACGTTATATTGTTATGACTAAGTAGCATCAAGAACTACTTTAATATTTTGTTAGGAAGTGCCATGGATACGTGTGACAAAAACCATACACATTGAAGAATAAATTATGTGGTCAATGTAAATTTTGATGGCTAATAATATTTTATAACTTTGTTACTTTAAGAACTTTATTGATGGGAAAATCGTTTTGGCTTTCCAACTTTGAATTATATGGTCTAAATAATACAATTTAAACTGTCTTATTAAGATAATGTTATTCAAAGTTGCCAATCTAATAAACCTATACTTATACCAAACTAAAAATAACATAATTCGCGTAACACATGCCGTTCAAATTCAAAATTCGAATATGCCGTAATTACAGCTTGTTATAAGCTATAGTTTGTAAAAGTACTGGCCCGTAATATAGACTTCAAATGAAAAATTTACTCTCTTTTAGCAGGCAGACGTGTACATGTGATTATTACAGTAATCTGCCAACATTGTTGCAAAGCGACCCTAAGCAAGTATATTTTTTTATCGTCACGATGCTTACAGAACAGGATGGCGAGCCGGAGTGCCCTTTATGAATGCGTGTATTATTGTCGTACTTTTTAAAGTTACCATAGCAGCAAATAGTAGCGAATGTTGCCTGGTTTTTTTGCCAGTTTTCATAGAAAAATACGGGGTAAAGTATTTCGAAAAAAAATTATTTTGATCACAGATCCTTACGAAGTGCCAACAGATAAAAGTACACCTGAAAACGCAATTGGAAGGCTGAGCCTGCGTCCTACGTACGTCTACACACGAATTAAAAGGTTTCACGTAGATAATAACGATATAGCCGGTCTTACATTGACACGAATTTGACGTAAACGTGTCGCCGTCGGCCGGCGAGCGGCGTTGCTGTTAATGCGATCAAGTCGCGACTTGGAGCTAGTTCAATGTAAAGAGATTAGTGATTTTAGCATACTTAGGGTTGCCAGTTGACAGCAACTTCCTAGATATATGCGAGATTTGCTGTCCCATCAGCGAAACAAGAAAAACTGTTAGAAATAGGAAATTCAAATAAAGAAAAAATGTTACTCATCAATTTGTTGACAAGCACAGTAATTTATATATCACGCTGTGTGTACTTAAACACTTGTAATATTCAGAAAAAATCTCAGGTCGTGTAGACAAGAACCAAGGACGTAAACGAAAAAGTTATTATTTCATTTGGCAGCCCTGGGCCTCACCGTACTTAGCCCTAAGCCTCCGTCCGGCTTAGGCTCAAATACTTAAGCCTGTATTTCAAGCCGCAGAACTCGCGGTCCGCGCAATGCGACACTTCGTAACGTTATTGTCTGTACAAGCACTATCTACGGTTCTCGTTTTAACGACTGCTCGCCGAAATCATACATTGTCACTAAAAGCCATATTGAATGTGCCCGATGTTGGGTTTTAGTCCAAAACGCTTATTTCACGTTTTTAAATGAGAGTACACAAGCAGTAAATATGATTTTTTTGCGATTTTCGTTTCTACATACATGAACGTTTAATCCAAAATAACAAAGCCTATCTGTAACCCTTCCACGAAGAAAGTGTGAAAGCATTTTGTGGAAATTTGATCTAGATATCACTAGGACTTTTTAGAATACTATTTTAAAAAGACGAACAATGCTCTGATACGAACGATGTCACGGCTGAAAACTAGTTATGCTTTTTAGCAGATAGCACCGCTATAGTTTCCAAGAATTAATATTGTACCTATTTATATGGTTTTACATTTATGACACCTTATATTATACATTATTCATGTTTGCCTCCCAGCTATCGTCCTTCTCTATCATTAACTTGAATTTAAAGCGAGAGGCGGAATGAATCTTAGTATCATTATCAACCAGCGATTCATACAAATTCCTTTCACATTTATAGTACCTTAAGATTTTTAACACATCAATGTTGTTTTGAAATGTATATATAAAAATATGTATATAAAGCAATAACATGTAAAACCGTCTGTACGTGAACTATTTCTTTACGTATAACTTGCGTTATCAGACCACAAAACAATTTGATATCTGTCTGAAGCACAATCAGACTGATACTCCGAAAATACAAAAAAATAATGTGTCATACATCGGAATCTCGATAAATTATCATTGGGACCTTGATACACGATACTTTTTGTGTCGAAAATATCTCAAATCCATAAGCGTGAGAAGCAGCAGGAAACAGCCGAGCCTCGTATAACAATGCGCGGCTGCTGATCAGCGCCGACGCCCCTACGTACATAGTTGGGACAACAAACTTGTAGTAAAAGGCAACAATTAAAATTCTGTAGTTTTTTCCTCTCCCCCCCCGGCCGTAACATCGCGCTCCCAACTAGTTTCCAGTTGTTTACAATTCCGCGCCACACATACACGCGCGCACACATAGACAAGTAAAAGTCCAGTGTCTGTACAACATCGGAACCCGCTCGGGCTGGCTCTAGAAACCTTGATCTCAGGGAACAGTAAGAACGACGTAGGTGTCCTAAGCGAGCGAGGGCTCTGAATCCATTGATAGGTTTAGACCGACATTCCCGGCAAACGTTATCTAGATATTCACTTGGGCTGGATATAAGCTAATAAAATAAATACATGTCTGTAATTAAAACCATAGCCTTAAAGCAGTCAAAAAAAGTAATTTTTTTGCCTTAAGCATCTCCAAATACACACCTGCATAAAAATAATGTCGTTTATAGAACGCCATCTGCAAAATAGAGTCGGACAAGCTACTACAATTTGACAGTGTTGCCAGTAATCAACGATTTCCTCCAGGCAACCAGTATAACGCGAGTTAAGGATTGAAGTCACAAACAAACGTCACTACAGTTTCGGCCGCTGAGCTGTACCAAGCCAAATTACTAGTTGCACTTGATAAATTCGTTTTTAAAACCGTCCGACATAGGTCGCGCTGTGGAAACAAACTTTTCGTAGACTTAGAGGCAGGTATGCGTAGGTATAGGACGGAGACTGGGGCGGTCATCCCGACCCAAGATACAAAGTAGGCGAGAGTAAGGCGAAAACACACTGACGTTCGTTTGACGCAAGATTGTTTTCGTAATAAATTTCAACCGAATTAACGTTGTCAATATTAATTATTGGAAGTATTTGTTCAGACAGCTAAACAAAAATTATACATCAAAGTTAAAAAACAGGGAAGTTCACCCTCATTGCGCACGCAAGCGAAGCCATACATAGTTGCTTTATTAATGTTCACCGATGATATAATGAATAACATCAGTACAGTTACACGTGCTCGATGGGAGATATTTTATACTATATTAATTAAAACTGCCATGTTTTCTTACCTCTTTACACGCCAAATAGTTTTTTAACGGCTCTCCCTCTTTATGGGAATACTCACAACTTACTTTAAAAAGTATGCAATTTCGAAAATATAAAGTCATAATATTTGACAGTGCTGATATAAATTTGTGTAGATGGCTGGTTTCATTAATGTCAACAAGATTTTAAACATAATGAATTTACTCATATATTAAAAGCATTTTTAAGCACAGAGATAAAGTTAAAGGTATGGCAATTTAAATAAATCCACAGAAAATGCAATATCTCATGATTAATGGGGCAAATAATGTAATGGCGCAGTGTACCGCCGACCTTACAGTGCGACGTTGCGACGTTGCCGCTCCGAACGCGGCCATTGCAAGGCGAGATCGTGCTCCGTCGTTTGAACGTGGAATCGAATCGAAACGGGCCATAACCGTAGCGGCGGTCCACGAGTGTGGTCATGTTGCTCGGCGCGGCGTATGTTACCAATTTACGTATTTGAACACGATGCCAAAGGGATGATATGCAATATCGGATGAACATTACTAAACATTTGAATATTTATTTGTTAACAGCTGTTTAAATGTTTCGATTAATGTTTGTTACAATATTATTCATTATGAGCGAAAATTTTAGCTAACTTATAGATAATAACTGTGATAAAATTAACTGCTTTTTAGGCGATAAAAATTCAGAAAATGCTCAGAAAGGAAATGTGCCCCGGCATGAAGCGTGGAAATGAAACTCATTTAATTCTGAAGCTGAAATAGTTTTTGTGATATATTTTTCTATTTTGAGTATTTTGCACTATTTTATTTAAATAATTATTATTATAGCATCACACCGGATGCATAACGGGGTAAGCAGCAAGCACAAAGTTTCATATCTATCTGCCCGTTAGTTACAAACGATCCTTGCCTACTACACAAAAAAGACGTTGAAATAAAAGTGCGCGAATGAAAATTAATAAATCATTTTCTTTGGGTTTTCAAAACAAGTCATAAGTAAAACCTTGGCGCTGCGTCCCGACCCGGCCATCACGTCATTACACACAATTACTCTCATTAAATTCCACCATGAATTACTCTCATTATGTTCCACCGTGTCAAGACCATACCTAAGCAATATCTGCTTGCTATATGTACACAATCACATAGACGACAATTTCATCTCTTATTCAATTTAATAAATCCTCAACATCTTGTGAAATAATTTCCGTAAAGTCGAAAATCCGGACTTATTCATGCTTATAAGCTTAATCGTGAATAGTAAATCTTCAACATTACTGTTAAGATTTGTCGTCAATAGTCTATGATTTAACAGCTTGGCACGCGTTCAATATCGACACACATAACTTTCTTCCTAATTGTTATTTGTTTACGCCGAACAACAAGGTCAAAGATCTTCATGTAACGTATTCCGTTATATAAACTCACCTCTTATTATAACTCTTTGTTACAGTAATTGACGTCCACAAATAAAAATATTAAACCTGAGATCAAGGCTATATAAAATTCATTTACACACAGAGTCCGGAAAGAATTAGGTAAATAGATAATCATGAGTCCATTCTGAGCTCATAAATAGGTTCGGAGAAAGCTCTACTTATATCTCAAGGTTGCCATCCTAACGATACAATAAATTTAGCGCCGCCAACATAAAAAAGATAAATAGACACCATTTTTGTAGGCGCACAAGGCCAAACTTGTTTGAATTCTTTCTAAGAAATAATAATTACTTTTTTTGTTGTTAGGTATATAATGTAATATATCTTCTTAATGGTATGATGTTTCGTAAAATATTTCATCTAATTTAATAAGTACACGAGTATTTTCGTTAAGGATTAAAAAACAAGTCGCATGCCAAAGATTTCGTGTTTGTAACGTTGGCTGCGCGTGCATGCGTCGTAGCCAGCGTTAATAAAAAAAAACTCATTTATGATCTGTCAACAGTTTTCTTTTTTAAGCAGTTCAGGTAAATAATACGGAATAAACTCAAAATTTGTACGTCTGGCAATTTTTTCTTTTGAGAAATGTTTTCTGATATAACCAACCAGAATGATGTTTTTTCTTCCTGTGTGTACTATGCAAGCCATTATTGTTCATCTTCAATATAGAATTACGTTTTGTTGAACCAAAACAGTTCTCTCATTTTTTTAATTCTTTATTTATTATCCACATTACATTGAATACAATAGTGTAGGTGTCTGGAGCCGAAGCTAATAGTGAGCATATTTCGGGACAGCAGGTCCTAATGCAGGTCATAATTTAACATAACGTTGCATCCTTAGTTGCAACATTATGTTAAAGGTGAAAAAATTAATAGGTATCCGCTTACTCGGCTCAACTTCCGTGTAGCGCTGCTTTTAAAACACAAAGTGCACGCGATCCTCGTTTTACCCCGAAATGTTATCCGATCGAGTTTAAATAACATTTATTAAGCAAGATTAAGTTATATACGTCTTCTAATAAACGGTTTACACGAGAAAGCTTATTTTGAGATAGACGAGAAATTTAAATAACAGGATGTTGTGAGACTGTGTATAATTTTTTAATATAAACTCGTTTTTATCCGGATATTGAGATTGTTACAATATTTAGATTATATTTATTGGCGTAGGCGATAGAACGTCCGTTGCTTCATAGATTTGTTTCGAACTTGAAGGCGGTTTTCATGCAAATTAAATTAGGCTGAATCGAGTTTGATTAAGATTATTTGAAATTGTAAGAACTCATACTAAAAGGTGGATTATGGGCGGGAGTTGAAGACTCCGCCCCCCAGATGAAGCCGCGATATGCCCTAACGTACCTCTCGGTTCCGACTTCGGCGTCGGAGGTCGCTGGATTAATGGATAATGTTGGCTCCAAGACTGTATATGGATCACCCCTCACGCAACTCTATTGTCTCCACAGCCAATACTCAATGACTGGTTTCCGGAAGGGGACTGTGTTAACTTTTGGACAGATGATTAAGTATATTAACATCTATAGGTAACTGAATTTCTAGATAGAACCCATAGACAATTAGCAACAATTGTCTATGGGTTTTGATGTAGTAAATTCTATATAATACTAATTCCAAGTACATCAGTGGATTACAAAAAAAACGTGTAAAAAATAAAAAATGATCCTTGTACGAGCCGTGTCTGATGCCAACATAACAACTTTTTGTGACAATCATCCGTCATTTCATTTTGACAGCTGCAGTACGGGTCAGAGAGGGAGGGTTAATGTGCGAAAGGAACAGCACGATACAATGTAACGCACGCACGTCAGTCACAGAGTTCGCACAAAGAAATTGCTACAGTCATTATTTCGTTATAAGTACATACTCATGAATTGCTATCTAATAAGCCATGTTTTTGCAAATGTATAAATAATTATAATAATAACATCTTCATCTATCCAAAATCCTGGCAGCAGTCAAATGGAATACTTACATAGACTGTACTACGTATTTTCAAAATGGCGGTGCTGCTGCGTTTTATTATGAAATCGTAAAACATCCGATTTCTGTTGGACTCGTTCGATAGTAAAGAAATTTTTCCTCGCTGCTCTATCTTGGAAGTCTTGGATGGGACCGCAGGGCTCCACGTCTTCCTGTAGGATGTTACCTTCCCCAGTTCCAGTTTTATTTGTGGTTTACGGAGAATTCACAAAAAACGCTGTTTCATATAAATAATAAGCGTGTTAAAATCAAAAGCAAATTCAACGTTGTACAGGCGACAATTTACCGTGATATTACGAAACGCTACGAATGTACCAATTAAGCGACCGATCCATCAGCAAAAATAGCGGCGCCGTGAAATATTTTAAGTTGTAACGCATTAACGCTTAAAGTTAGACGGGCGTTAGATTTGAACCCAGAGCCCTGAGTGGATTACTGAAAATGGGACCAAACCAGAAGCATCACCGTTCGATTGGAAAAAAAAAATTTCGAAATCGGTTAACGTAGAGCCAAGTTATGCGGTAACAAACATTAAAAAAAAAACAGACGAATTGAGTACCTCCTCCTTTTTGAAGTCGGTCAATAAACAAACATGGTATCACCGCTTCTCGTTTATACATTACAG
>DWQT01002252.1:0-14553 GCA_018244895.1 Myscelus amystis hages | reverse complement strand
GTGTGATGAGCACATTTGTTTGTTCTGTGCCTGGTCGTAATAAAAATGTCTATATAAGTATTATATAATATGTATATGTATGTAAGTATATCAGCTGTCTGGTTACCATAGCACAGGCAATAAATTGCCTAACTTGGAATCAGACAGCCGTGTGTGGAATTGTCCTAAGATATTATTATTAGTATGCTTTAGAAACTGCGTCTTCGCTCGTTCGGTACATAAATAATTTTCATACAATATTCTATTATCCCTTATTTCGCTCTTTTGAGGGTTGATTTAAAAATGTATTTCACATACACGTGACCTTTTGCAAGTTTTCTGTTAGCTCCAAACAAAATCTAAGCATATAAAGAGAATTGAAGTGTCCATGTGTGATTTTAAGATAACATACATATTTGCCTGTCTATTTCTGTTTTTGATTGGAGTAATCTTTGGAATAGCTGAACCGATTTAAATGTGACTTTCACTAAAAGGTAGAGGAGTTTATAGGGCTATATGGTATATTGGCTACATTTTATCCTAGACACATTACGTAAAATTCGGATCTATGTCTACATGCAAATAAAGTTGAATCGTCTGTTTGTCATTTCAAAATAACTCGACTCAAGTCCTTTTTGATATATTAAATGAGAATTCAACGCGAATGAATCCGCGTGACGCGACTAGTGTTTAACTACAATGTAATTTGTAAAAAGAACGACATAACACGAAACGAAGCGAGAAAAGGAATACATGAAACATTTTATCTCAATGCTCGGCCTATCTGTAAGTCAACTCAGGAAAAGCGATAATCTTATTTGAGTTTGGATACAGATGTGTAAGACGTGCAATAAACACGTTATATTTGGAGGCTTCCACGCTTGTTTTGTTGTTTTTGGGAATTCATAACAACGGCCTGAATGACTGACTATCCCAAAGATCAAGGAAAAACCGAAATCGCAGAAGCTAGAACTCTGAAATTTAGTAGGTAGAAACGATTAGAGGTACCCTTGAGCTTCCTTTCAGCACATTCTTCTACAATTTTTTTTCACCCTTTAACGGTCCACTGCTGGACCGGGTCTCCTGTCAAGTGAGAGGGGACTATAGAATAGGATTGCTGTAATAGTCCCGATACATTATTATTAACATCACTAAATATACGCTTGTATATTGCGTAATTTTCCAGCCCACGTCGCTGCTCGCTCTAAGCGTTCGACCCTGAGCTTCAGCAACGGCTTGAGACCCGGGGCTTGGAAAATGAACGGCCATAACACTTAGCGTTACGTTCCGTACAGGCAACAGCTGTCAGCGTAACGACTGGCCGCACCGACAGCGAGTAACGATAAACGACGCAAATAAGCAATTTGTCTCCAGAGCTGACTACTGTTTAGTTGTTGCGGTTTGCAGGCGGACGGTTCAATAAAACGAGTTGCCGACGGAGTATATGTGAATTCTCTATTACAATGTACAATGTACTGTGTTAGTGCCGGCTTAAGACTATTTATATGTATGGTGTTAGTAATGTATATGGCGCGCTTACGAATACGAATGATTAATGCTAATGTTTAGGTAACCTACATGGAAGGGAGGCACAGCAACATAAATATGCATAAACTGCTCCCCCGTTGGCTGCATCCAAAGCGAGTAACGATAAACGACGTAAATATGTATAAACCATTGCATCACAAAGTGAAGCTTGAAAGAATTTTTTTTTTTTTGCAAAACAAAGAAAAGCCGAAATAAGTGTCGAATCCGTAGTTGGCTGTAACTCCTCCTCTCTGCCAACTCTTACGAGAAATTTTATCTGTCTACCCACAATTATAAAATCTAGTGATTTTAACGATGGACCTTTTCGTGTATTAAATCGTTGCTTTGCAATTGAAATGTGAGAATACCACTAGTTAATGTAACTTCACCGTTACCGTTAAACGTTACCACTAGTTAATGTAACTTTACTATTTAATATTTTGCTTTAACCAAAAAAATATTCAAACGTGACACTAATAGATGTGTTGCAAGGAACATCAAGTGTATATGCGAAGCGAACTGAGAGGATAATAAACGAACTATTTGGTAGGAGTAAACACATTATGTAGTGGTAATATCTTAGGCAAATCGTAATTTGGACGGTCGTAAATATCAAGTTGAAATGCGCGTACCATGTGGCTCTTTAGTTCTACGGTACCGTACAGAGCTACATAATGAACGTTTGACCCCTAAATTCTATTAAGAACGGTCGAGCACTAACAATATTAGAGCGCTTCTTGTAAACGGCAATAACACTTAAAGTTACGTTTCTCGCCCACAACAGCTGCGAGCTTACGCGTGAATACTTGTCTCAAGACGAAACGAGTGAAGATACGAGTGAGCGAGACAGGTTGCAAATTCCTGTACAGTAAAGAGTGGTTTGAAATTCAGCGTCTCTCTGACTTTGTTACGTCAGTTTTATAACTAAAAATTTATAATTATAAACTCGCTAGAACGGCTAAGGAAAACATCATGAACAAATCTGCACATCTCGTAGATGTAACGTGTATATTTTCTAAGGCGCGTAAAGTCTACCGATCCGCACTTGGCCAGCGTGATAGACTGTAGCCTAAAACTGTAGTCTCAATACATGAGGAAACCCGGTCTAGCAGTGGACCAATAAAAGGGTCTGAGAAAACTATACAAAAGAACTTGCTAGTTTAATTCTCGTTTCCATTGAGACCTTGACTAGTTGGTAAAAAAAATCCTGTGTCACGTTGAACACCTTATTTTTGATAATCCCGTCAATGTGTAAACATAAAAAATACCACTACTTTTGATTGTATATCGGTCTCATAACATATTAAGTCGGTAGGGTTGCCAATAATTATGAAAAACGAGTAGGTACTATTGTTATTAAAATTCTTTACATTTAGATTCTGATAGCAAAGAGATAATAAAGAATGTTTCATTTGTAATAACATAGTCTTAGTTTTTGTTACAACTTTGAAACCGTCAGACGAAGGGAAATCAAAATATCTTCAAATCAATTCTATTTCTATTTGCAATAAGCACTTGCCTAGTGTGATAGACTACGTTCTAGAAACATAATGATAACCAAACCATTTTCAGCGGTGGGCGAATAAAAGGGTTAAGAAAAAAAATCGCTTCTGTGACAACCCTAGCATAAACACGTACCGCAGCCAGTACTTTATCGCTAAGTGTCAAGTTGACTTCGACATCAATATAGATAGCACGCTAAGGACTCATGCGCGCTAAGGTTATCGTGGCGTTTACGTAAAAGGCGCAAAGTAGTCACTTTAGACGTCCACGTCTATTTTCCCCCACATAGATAACAGCGAAATTGAAATGAACATAACTGAACTGGGTCACGTTGAGAAAAGTGGCTATCGTAGACACATTGCCAAGTCGCGGAGTCTCCGTGCGTTATGGAACTGCAATTTCGGAATTACATCTTTTAAACGGTCTCTTTCGACTGTGCCTTATGTAAATCCTGGTCAGTTCCATTATTAAGCTGGATTGCCATAGCGAGACGCATTATGGGGATAGTGGAAGAGTGAAGAAATAACACCAACGTCTGTTACTAGCAAAGGCCGACCTGGCAGTCTCCACTCACCCTAGAGAACATTAAATTATTATTGATTATTGTAACGAATCGACCACAAATCATGATTCCAATATGGTACTAAAATAAATGTAACAATTGTAACAAAAGCATTTCAATAAACTATGAACAACAATGAGCTATGTTGCCCACTGATACATAAAACGTATGGAACATTCCAGTGTAAACAGAAAATTTTCTGTTTCAGAATAATCGTAAAATATGTTTTGAAACCGACAATTCAACGCATCCGCGGTTGTATTGCGATGTTTTCAGTAATGCTGCCCGCTAAAATTACCAAAAACAATTTAAATGTATGTAAATATTAAATTCTACTACATTTTCATCGAATGTTACGGGGCCTAGCCAGTTTCCTTACAGTTTAGGTGCCAAGCGAGCGTGGTCGTAATTTGGAGTCGTGCCAGTAATGTTATTAACACTAGAGTAACCGACATAATTTTAAATACTGTTTGAAACCAAATAAAAGAACCTTGCAACAAAGTAATACATTAAGTCTCGGAGATCTAAAGCAATATGAGCATTACGTAAACAAAAACCCAATTAAACAATATGATGGTAAATAATGCAAGAATTAATTATTATATTATACAGTCGCATATTTAACAGTGACATCCGAGTAATTGGTGTCAAAACGCCATAGAATAATGAATCGGTAGTTAGAAAGCGCAAAACAAAAAAATGAAATGACTTAAAACATGTAAAATATATTGTAGTGATTAGGTTAGTTATCTTTATTGATTCTATGTTGGGATATGGATGTACAAAAAAATAACTTTCCTGAAAACCCATTTTGGCAAATGTCCTGTCCTCTTCAGCCAAGCCAAGTCCTAATTTGGACCGGTGCCAATATGACACTGTTTAGAGTCCAACCAAGTGTAGCACAATAAGGCGCTCACTTGGGAAACGCGAAAAGTATCAGGTGCTCATAACTTTGATGAAAGACATTGACAGTTGGCAACAAGGTATTTAAAAACTTAGGATCAGCCGCGGTGAGTAGAGTGCATCTGTAGACGGTGACGAAAAAAATTCACTTTGAACGCTTCGTTTACTGAATTAATTCAGTTAAATATTATTGCAAATGGGTTTACGGTGTCTTTAAATCACACTAGAACACTGCCTCAACATTCCAAACAAATCTACCATCATGTAAGATACTGCTATTCGCAAACCTATTTCAAAACAGCAAAGAGAATCGTAGCTGGATTTTTGACATTGATATAAAATGTGCATTTTTTCGTACTCCATACGAAATTTTTGATCCGACGAACATAAGACGGACGCTCCAGATACTTCTATGATAGGCAAGTACAGTTGGAGCAATGCCAATGTGACACCGATGCGAATGTGGCTGGACGTAGCATGCAGACACCGTGGGTTTTAGCATAGCATAATACAATGAAGACATCATGGTTTCAGATTGTATGTATCACGTTACAACTACCGAGTCGCTTGTACGCCTTGTTTCGGAACTGCATACCGGCCATCAGACCGAAATGTATTCCATTAAATATTTGGTATCCTTTGATCGAAAATCCTAGAATTTGGTAACAATTTTCTATTTTCCAAACTATCTAAAATGACCATTTTTTCTTTAGGTACAGTCCTGCGTTTGACTTCCAGTTCCTATGATGGTAAGTGAGATACAGGTTAGGATGTAGAACCCTTGACTATAAAGTGTGTACTCACTCATGTCTTGAATAATACCCAGCAATTGTCGGGAACAAACCGCCGTACAGTTTATTTGACTCGATGCCACTTTACTCTAGGACACAGCGTTTAATGTTAAGCATCCATTTCTCGCAGATTATTATATGATTTTACGCCGGCTTATTCACAAAACAATTAGTACGACATTCACAAAGTAATTAGCTTAAAATCTCGTAGGCGTTATAATTGGGGTATTAATGTCATTAGGGTTCGCTTAATTACTTAATGATAATAGTAGACAAAGTTACTTAATATTTACATAAAAAATGAACTTACTTTGGACATTGTTGATTACATTAAATTTTATAATTCAGTAACGAATAATTTTGTTGATTTAAAGCACACTAGGCTTTACGGTAGATGCTCAGAACTGGAGCAATGCCAAGGTAACGGCCATATTGGGCTATTGAGGAACAATATTTTACAGAAATTTAACAGGAGGAAACAGTAAATAAAGAAGCAGTATATATGTGTTGATTGAAATCTCCTTTTTTTGCAATATATTATATTATTTTCAATACTATAAATTCGATAAAGTATTCTGACAATTTCTTAGCTCTGTATACTGTACTAGAAACCTGTTAAGTTGGGGCAACCAAGATGGCGCCGACGTAAGTACATATAAAGAGTGTATTTAAAACTTGACCCGGGGACGAAAACGGTAAAGAGGGCTACAAGGAGAAGTAAATTCAGACATGTGAGGACAGATGGAAGTTATTATTCTGTCCGAGGCAGTGAATAGTGAATGTCCTGCTACTTTATATGCTGGATAAATCTCCTCTAAATCTGGAACAGGGCCAAAGTGATACCGCGCTTTGAGCGATATTTTTCAGCGATTATTGATCAAGGTTGAATCTCGTAAACAGGCATATAAAAAGTATTATAATAATTTATGCACTATTTTAATTCCAAGTTTCTAACTACTGATATATTTTAGTACTACCGTGCACGAATTCGTAAAAAGATAGGTTAGTCCGAAATTAGTGATGTTTGAAAAATAAAAATACCCCCGTTGTGGGGTAGTTTGTCGGCCACGCGCTCATTGTTAGCCGTCTCGTGACGTGAACGGACGTGTTTCGTTAACGCTGCGATGTGCGACTAAGATACGTGACGTTCATTAACCTCGCAATCTATACATTTACAGTATAACACAAATCACAATAAACACATAGCCCAAGAATATAATAATTACACCAACTAAAGTTATAAAGCCCCACTGATCGATTCGCATGTAGAGCATACAGTATTATGAACAAAATGCTGGTGAACATTTGCGACTAGCGATCGCCCATCCAAGTGCAACATGCAAATGCGTCAAGGTTATTGCTCTTTCAACTGTCCTCTGGAAAATCTTTGAACTAAAATAGTCTTCCCAAAAACGTACTTAATTAAACGTACAAAATCCTTTCGATAAAGAAATACCGACTGGAAATATGTATATACGGGTCTTATATAAATTGTATTACCATAAAACTTCCCTAGAAAAGTTAATTCAGAACTATTTACAATTAAAAAGTAGATTGAATATATAAAAAATTGATGAACTGAAATATCATAAACTTTAAGCCAAAAAATTTAAAAGTATTCACAGACAGAGTACGTAATATGTACTAATTTGCATACATAAAACTGATTTGTATTTTTTATAATATCGCTTATCGTATTCATTAGGGTCCCCAGTACCAATCTTCTAGAGCGAGCTATAACATTTTATAGATTCATATTTTAGTAACAACCCTCTTAAAAGTAACGGTAATAAGAATAAAAGTTTACTACTTAATCCAACTTTTGCTTAAGATTTTATGTACTTTTCATTTGTGCGCACGTTTTACGATAAAAACATTCAATTAAATGAATAGCCAAAACCAATTCTGCTCGAAAGTTTTAATTGGAGACCACTTTTAAAAACACCATTGGTTTCAGGCAGATGTTACCAAATATGTTTTCTTTTTTAATTTAAAATTGTAATCAAAACATACTTGCACAGACTTTCAAGACATTTTCAGTCTTTGATTGGTAAGCGCGTGTACAGTAGTTGTCAGTTTTGGAGGTTAATGACACCTTCATAGTTCCACTTGTTCGGAGTCTCCTATGACAAGCGGGCTGACAGTTAAGCTGGGGTAAGCAGATTTAAAGCACCTTCAAAAACACACACTTAACTCCATATAGTTACGAGCGAATATCAGAGATTAAACCTAGACCAAGAAACCTGGACCAATTGACTGACAGATAGAATTCCAGACTAAGCGAAAGCTGTTTTCAATCAACGTAAAATAAGTAGTCAATATGGAACTTTATCAGCGGATATAAAATGCTAAACGTCTCTTTTATTATTCGCTTAACAAATTATTATGAAAGCCGTAAGAAAGTTTTCCAGTAAATCGTATGACCAATAAAACTGTGACGGGCAATCAGAGGGGTTATGATTTAGGCTTTCCTTGCTGAGGACATGGATAATCAGCGTGGAGACGCAAGACCAACACGAAAACTACCAAAATCTAAAACGATAGCTTCATTAATGTTTATCATTAATCCAGCAATTTACGAGACGTAATCATCTTGTACGGAACCACCTCAAATCTTTATACCTTGGTGAGGGTGATTATCATTAAATATTCTGATTTACCAAAAAGTTAGCATAGCTACTCATATATATTATTTATGTTTATGATATCAAAGAAACATCCAATTGCGCCGCTTATTATCACATCCCCGACGTCATTTTGAGCGGAGAATAACAAAGTACTGTGAGATTTGAGAGCTCTCTCAATTTCGAAACGGACTTTAATATTCATAAGGCAAATAAATCCGCAATGAGCCAGCCGAAACACACCGCCTACAGGATCCTGAGGATTTTCCTACAAATGGTATATACTTTGAAACCCTGTGGTTATTAAGATGCCGAGTTTCTTTAGTCTCCCTAGGAAACGTGTGGTGGAATTTGCTAAAATTCAAAATGCTTTAATCTTCAAAATGCTTTAATAAATCTTAATAACTCTGAACATGTAGGTATGTCTGGAACTTATTCAGAATCACGATATTAACACATCATTACATATATTTATTGGATGACAGAAACACTTCAATTTTTTATTCTGATTAAAAATGACCTAACTGAAAGAGAAATTGAAAGAGTTCGTAATGAATGTTACTAAGAACCTGAAATTACCTTGGCCCTGCCAATTTATTGTTAAAACGCTTTGAAAAAGATGAAGCAACGGGAACTTGGTACTTAGTATCTATAATCATCATGAGCCGATCATCTTCAGCTTTTGAACGGAACTTATTAAGGAAATAGAATAACGGAGAATTATTAAGGAAATAGGAACATATGTATATATATCGGGATTTCCCTAGTAAACAATTTCTGCTATTAAAAAATCGGTAAAATATGTCAGAGCTGATATTAAACATTCACAGTCATATAGTCATTTGTGTTATAGGAAAATTTTTATTTCCGATGAAATTTTCGTGAATACGTATAAAAATCGTACTCAATAAAACGGTATTTTACTCCCAGAAAGATGTTTAAAGATAACAACGTTCACGTCTCGCCTCCTTCGTAATTTAATCTGCTTTACGTGAAAAAAAAAAAAAACAAAAAACCTTTCCACTTTCGTCAAGAAAATTTTATTGGACTTTATTTTTTGTGTGCTGAATTTGACGCTAGCGAATTTTTATGTTTATCGACTTAAGGGTTTATTATTTGTCTTATTTTTCAAGCATGCCACATCAATTAAACTATGTAAGGCCATAGGCTGCCACGCTGGCCAAGTGCGGATTGGTAGAAATCACACAATTTACAAAATACGCAGGTAAAAAACCTAAAACCCTCTCCTCTCCTCTCCTACAGTGGGATACTAAAAACGTCGAAAAATTTTTTGTCAAACATAATTGTACGCCAAATTTGGGAAAATTGACTGTAACATCCTATTACGTGAACAACTGTAAAATTAAAACAATATCCACGTTCAATGAATTTGAATTTAAAATTGCAAATTTGACATCGACATTGCGTTCAAACGCTAGTCTATACAAAAGAGAAAAAAAAAATAATATTGATAAGAAAAATGAGGAAACGTTATCCAATATCGCAGTGCAGCCAGCATTGACCGTGCAAAAACCCGAACGGAGTCAATGACTACTATTAAATCATAATGCGCGGACACGTCGCAGCGCGTGGGAGCGCGTGACACACGACACGCAAACTAGCCACCGTGACATCGATGTCACGTTTTGCCGTTTTTTTGTCGTCTCAACTTCTTTTTAAACTGTTTACGTGAAAACTCTTTCCGTCATAGAACATCGGATGGACATAGCCTTGTGTGGACCTTACCTTTCTTTGGGCATGTAAATCTTTATACTGCATTTTTATGTATTCAAAATAATGAATGAATATTAAAGAAGCACATGACGAGTACATCTGTCATATATTTGTTCTTAACAGCAAAAACTGCTTCTTAACAGCAAACAATTATTCAGCGATCTCGGTTTCGTAGACAAACATGAGTTCACGGCCTTCTTTGTATAGGGTTATTGCTTTTAGTTTTTAATAATACAATCATCCCTTCGGGCGATTCTCCTTAGGTTTACATAAACTAAGAACCCGAGTGCCCTAACAGACTAATGTCTACATCATTAAACGAAATATTCTCTTTCGTAAAAAAGTTTTTTTTTTTCGCTTTTTCGGAATCGGAAAGACGAGTTAATTAATAATTCAAAGAATTTTCTTTAGGATTTTTGGAAGGTTTACTTACACTGAAAGAATACTTTAAATACAAGGTATGTTTCAGCGAAAGGCCGTAGTCGTTTCGGTTACCAGGCCTCCGCGGTGCGTGCGAAGCCCATTTGTATCCACGAGTTCGCAGACGTTGAATAATAGTGGCCATATGTTTTTGTAAATAAACACTGTTCATAAATTCTATTGTTGGGCTCATTTTGTACCTTACCAAACCCATGTTGAACGATTAGTTACAATCAATACTTCGTTAAGTTTTTAATACAACTTCGTTAAGTTTATTACAAGAACACTAATGTAAATTAGGGTAAAGTTCCAAACCAAAAATCTCGACATCCTAAAGTACTGAGATTGGACAAATGAGAATTATTATTGGAGAAATGAGATTTACAAAAATTGGACAAAGCTCTGTATACAATATTTTATTTTAATAATTAATATACGACAAACTCAATAGACAATAGTTGAATTAATGTTGAACACAGTGTAACGTTTCGTTTAATAATCCCACTGCGTCCATTAGGACGGAACTTGGCCTGACACACTGCCGTACGCTTAGATACAATATTTCCTCGATCCAAAAGTTTCATACCAACTAGCGATAAATTTGCGTTCATCACACAAATATTTGTCCAAATTTGGAGTCGAATATTCAAGATTTGAGACAGCGGTACGTTCACAAACCTCTGGTCTAATGGACTATACAGAAATATAACCAATAAATAATTACAACTGCTGTGAAAGCCTATATGTTAGGTTTAAACATGAAAACCACTGAACTGACTCCCTTGAAATTTGCTGTAGAAGTAGCTTCAACCTTTACAAAGGACACATGCAACTCATAACACTTTTTTATATCACCCGCTGAAAGACACAATCGTTGATAAATTGTATACAACTTATTCAGGCTTCGGCACAAACGAAATAACATATACCAGTTGTATTTAGCACAATAATAAACATAACCTTTTCTGTCTGTATTTTTTAATATAAGAAATACAATTTCATTTCCATACTTATTTTTATAGCTGTAGTCAATACGGGGAGGCCAAGTTTCCGTAGCTCGGCGCCTACATTATTAATGCATGTCTCAGCGGCGCACAAGTTTAATACTGTACACTTTATATAGCAATACAAACACAGCCTACAGTAAAGAGTAAGTCACTTCAAATTATTATATTAATACCGATATTAGACTGCCTATTTGCCTATAATTGGTGTTTATGCTATGTATTTTATTATTAGTGGTTATGTAGAATTTAATTTTGGGAAACTGATGGCATGAAAAAGAATATATATTATACATATATGTATATTGTCAAGCCTATTGCAATAGGAATAGGCCGAAAAAGTATTCCGAGCTTTTACAATCAAAACTTACACATAGTACTTAGAGTATGAATCGTAATTTATGAGTTTGAAGTAAAATAAATAAATGTCCAAAAGCATAGCCGACTGTAAGAGATTTTTTTTATTTTAATTTATTTACATTACACAATTTATTTAATACACTTAAATACAAATATAATACAAAGTATTATTCTTTATTACCTCACGGTTTCTCTCCACAGTTTTACATTGGCTGCAGCTGACATTTCAAACTGTCTTTCCATTTTCAAAGTTTTAAATGAATGCCTTAAGAGGTATCGAGGATTATAAATTTAACTTCGCAACAGAAAATTCAATACATCTTTGACACTTTTCGATTTGTTATAGCTAATAAGCTTTTAGCTATTTGAGATTCTTAATGGAATATTCTAGTACATATTTAATTGGCTGCCTTGTAGTCGAATAGTTACATACGTTAGCAGCTAAACCGGAGGTCGTGGGTTCGTTTCCCACCCAAGACATACTGATTGATGTGTTTGGTGTAATAAATATATGTATTAGCTACATAGTTTCCCAGTCACCGTTGTACATACCTCTATCTACTTTAAGGTCAGTTAGGATCATTACTGTTTCAGCTGAACTACAAGATACCTTGAAACTAAAACTGTTCATTTTTAACAAACAATGACAATATTACGCCACTGTGAACGCATTTTAAGTATCTTGAAAATCAAACATTTTTTATTACCAGACAGTATTATTGCCTTTTCGAACAATTACATTCACCATCACTATTGATATCCGCGATATAATTTAAAAGGCAGTCTTGAAACCAACATTTAAACATGATATATACCATGGCCGGTGTCCACAGCCGTTGCCGGAGCGTGCCAATATTCGGCATTTTGGATATCTTCGTTCATATTGCGTTCCGCGGTGTTCGGTTGGCCGCAAATTATGAACGTCGGCGGACGGCGCCCGACATAGCGTGGCGGTACTGAATTTCCGTCACTCTTGACCCATATCGAGTGACCGCAGCTGCATATAATACACATAATGATTATGTAACGGTAACCAGTGTATGTTCCTATATGTTCATATGCTGAGGTCGGTCGTATTGTAATCAATATAATATTCCTGTATTCCAAATATTCAAAGTCAATGTAATTGTGATAAGGTTGAAGGTTGCGATTGAAGAAAATTAGATTTTTTTAGAATCGGACAAAACAACAAGTGTTAACTTAGCCTAGCTAACCGATTTTCTGTAGCGTTCCCGTAAAGTGGACTCTTAAATTGGGTTCAAACAGCTCTGTATGGTATGGCGCTTGTATTAAAAAGCTTCCACGTAAATAGTCCGGTTCATTTGCCGCCGTTCCGAATCAACAATTCCCTTCCGCTATCGAACATTCTCTCATTTCCCTGAGATACTCAAATAACTATGAGTCTAAGCGAAATTAATTTTCGCTTCCCCAATTGAAATAGGAATTCAAATTAGCGAATGGGTGGAACTTCGGGCGTTCCATTACATTAAATAGAATTGTATATTGATCCTTATTGACGTCAACGTAAGGTTAATATTCGATTGAGTCGTGTAGGCGCAAGCTGTCTTGTAATAATCTTTAGGACTGACGCGTTAGGGGAAATGAATGAAGGTGACGTTTCAAAGATGTCATTTTCCATGTCTTGACATGTATTGAACCCATCAGCATTTAAATTTCAGTAACGTTGTATAATATACTCTTAACTCTTAATATCACATTGCGAACAAAAATTTATAGACGGTAATAATAATTTATTCATTTAGGTCTTACTAGACATATGATGTGCTCCAAAATCGCCTATATTCGTTTCATTTGAGTATTTACCTGAAAAGAAAAACAAGTACATTATTATCAATAATAATAATCATTATATTACAATTTTGCGTGATATCTGACTCTGTAATGTCTCCCTAAACATAATATTTGTATGTAGAAGTATTTATTGTAGTAGGTATGTAGGAATAGTTTCTTTTCCTCTATTCCCTGTCTATATTTTCTCGTTTTAATGAATTTTAATTCTATTGATCCGTTTCCGTTGCGGCGTTAGCAGTTGAAATTCTTCATTTTCATTCGATTCGATTACTCACTGTAGCTGTGAAGTCGGCGGCGACAGGGGACTGGACGGGCGCACAATTAAAAGCCGCTTCGTGATAGATGGACACGAGACTAATACACCGCGGAGGAGCGTACGAAAGAAATGCTCTTTGTCACTCAATAGATTTAATTGCTTTCCGTCACGACAAGTTGTTTCCAAGCTGTTTCGTGTGACAGTTTCAATTTGTCAATAATTTTTGCATAATAGTAATACCTGAGAGGACAACCGTGATTTAACTTTTAAGTGAACTTTAATATTTTATATATAAATAGTAGTTTCAACTTTTCTGCTAATTATGTTAAGTATTATTAAGTATTAATTATTCGGTGCTTTCTGCCTACCCCGTAAGGGACCTGGCGTGATGGCTGTGTTATGTTATGCTAATTATGTAAGTATCCTTCTAACAGCAGAGCGGTGTCTAGTATTGGAACTATGGAAACAGTAAAAAATATGAAGTTTAACATATACACGTACGTTCAAATTATTGTACATAATACAATATGCTCGAACGTACATTTACCCTATGTAAATGTACACAGTCTTTAACTCGCATTGGCTTATTGACCCCAAAAAATAAGCACTTGTAAATAGGTACATACATATATTACCGTATACAAAATTGTTGATATCGATATTGATATCGTTAGCTGATCTTAGTGGAAGTTTCAATCGAGACCCGACTTTGACGCGACTTTGTCCGGTGTGTGCCAAAGTTAATGGTCACCGGCGAATTGTAGATATTCCCTGGTCACGACGTAAGAGCGAACCTGTTAGTGTATGCGCTTCGGGTTGGATAGCTAGACCGTCAAACGATTTATATGTATGTATATATATGAAAAAGGGAATGCTGCAATGGTGCCCGAGCACGTGGAAAGAATGGGTGATGAAAGAATGACAAAGCAGATATACAACGCGAGTGTTGATGAACGTAGGTCCTGTCACGACCAAATAGGTCGGACACTTGCTGATGGGGAAGTCAAGAGTCTCCGAAACCGGCGTGTATGCATGAAGAGAGTGATGGATGTGGATGAAGCACGACAGGTTTGTAAGG
>DWQT01002251.1:0-14554 GCA_018244895.1 Myscelus amystis hages | reverse complement strand
CATGGGCGGCAGTAGCCACTTACCATCAGGTGGACTGCATGCTCGTCTTCTACTTCCATATTATAAAAAAAAAAAGAAAAAAACTATATCTATTGAATTTGTAAAGAATTAATAAATATTAACTACTCCGCCAAGAAACCCTAACTACGGGAAGCTAATATAACTTAATTTAAATAAGCACATCCATTTTACAGGTTTAATAAATAAACGTCACTAATATTCAGTAATGGAAAATAAAATATGCACTATCTAGATTTCCTAATTAAATTTATTAAGGGAATTCAATATTTTACGCTGACTCAATTAATACACTATTCGTTATGATATGAAATACATACAAAATTGGAAAAAAATAAGTGTTTAAGAGCAACTCAACATAAAATCAATAAACATTTATACTGGATTTCGTCGGTAAAGTCCGATTTAGACAGGAGCATCGAAACAGAATTCCAGACCATATTCCATTTGCCGTGGAAATACCTATGCCTAATTGAAGTTCCTGGATACCGTTGCTGAGATATAAGATATTTGTTTCAACAATGTTAAATTGAAACACAGTAGTCTGATAACCATTGTGTTATTTTGTTAGTATCAGATATTGTGTTGAGATTAAATTTTCCGCTTATTGCTAATACCTAGTCCACAAAACTGGGGTCAGTTCAATGTATTTCAAAAACTGCATTTTTTATTAAGAGTAAGAGTGAATAGGCATTTTATAAGCAACCCCACTGTATCTTAGAATGCATCTCAATTACTAAAAGGTGAGTTTCTAGTTAAACGGAAATATATCTACAGTGAAATATCATTTATTATTAAGCATACGACATAAAGTTCAAACCATTATCTTTTTTTTCAATGCCTGTCATTTTATTACTACAAAATAGCATTAGTTTCTTTTATGTGATTTTTGTAATTTTCATTAGCAAAATATCGTTAATCGTTTCCATTTATCTCAACTGAGAGTTACTGTGAGAAATTAAGGTATTTTATTTGGATAGGTAGCCTTGAGCCTTTTCGCCTCGGGGCACATTGAGTACGCCAGATTGTTTATGCTCACAGCCATTTAGGAATGCCTTGGGACTTTATTAAATTAAAAAGGGTACCTATTGATTTCTGTACCACATAATCCAATATGGCGCGAAGTCTATAACCACGAGAGGCTTATTACAAAACATAGTAGGCTTAAGGATTTTGTGGATGAAACAATAGTTTGTCGTAAAAAGCTTAGATATCTACGACAAAGCCAGATTTACGACAAATTTTCACGTATGTTATCTATGGTAATAAATAGCTACAATTACTTGAAATAATCTTAAAAACGGATCGCATACAGTATCCTTTAAGCGAACAACAATCATTTAGATTGCAAATTGGACTACAGTGTAGTAATTATTATTGGAATAGTGGAACAGCTCTTAGTATTCATTATTGTCATGTAACACTGAAATATTATAATGTAATTTCAAAAATTTAAAAGGTCAGTTTTTTTTAGTGAAGACAAGATCGTTAGAAATTACTCTTCGTGCAATTGAATTAGTTTCTTGTCATTATTGGCTTTTTGCCTGCAGATTAGCTCGCGCGCAAATTGATTTTCCAAAATTCCTTCGTTGGTTACATTACACATATATAGAAGCGATGTGCAAAATTTGAGAATTCTGAGTTCAGTAGTTTCGACCGTGCGTTGGGTAAGCCAGTCGTCTTCCTACACTACAGTATTAAAACAGTGAGTGTACACAAAATAATTTATTCATCACAACCGTGTCATAATTGCCTCAAATCAAGAAAGCGGACCTGTTTCCCGCCTCGAATCGCTTGAAGAATATGAACTAACTTTCGCCCATCAAACAAACAAGCAACTTGTTAATCAGAAGTAGATTTGCGGATTACGCCGCGAAAACAACATAACAAAGCCATAATTACGGGATCACGGCTGGTCGAAGTTACGCTTCTACCGTTACCATGACAACCCGGGACCTATCAGTACGACTTGATTTGCCAATCGCGCTATCAAGAAGAAAGAAGAAAAAGTGTTTATAGGATATGATTAAAAACAGTTTATACGAATCCATAAAAGTATTGTCTAAATATAATCATAATCATCGATTCGTTTAAATTCCCACCGTTGGGCAACAGCTTCCGTAAAAAGCTCAAAGTGAGGTAGTGGTCAAAATGAGCCCAAAGTCATGAAAACCATTACGGGCAACTTAAACTGTGTAGGCGATTCACGATTTATATAAAAAACAACGCCGACCTAACTTCTGACCCGGCCTTGTATAATTACGGTGCGCTGTTATTCTGCCTTCTTATCCACACATCCACTTTTACATTGTTCTCAACTTTGTTGCTTGTTTCATTGTTTTTCAGTTGTTTGATAATTTTGTTTGTGTTCATAGGGTTGTTTGGACCGTGCTTTTGTATTTTTTTAGTGTTTATTTTTTTATTAGAATGTATTCAATTTTAGCATAATTTCAAATTCAATTTGAGCACAATTATCATCTTGCTTCGTCATTCAAAGTGCGGATGGAGGAAAGTTAGGTTAGTTTTTGACCCACTGCAAGTGCCCAATCTAAAGTTACCACTCAATCTCAATAACAATCCTGACTGAGCCCTAAAGGTAACAATTAAAACGTGAAATACTTAGCAATACTATTTTATTGTTCCATTGCTGAACAACGGTCTTTGTCTGATGGTACAAAGGTAGACACTGGCTTGGTATACTTTGCATCTGCTTTATATTTAATCCTGAATGAAACCTTAAATGTAGAAATCAAAACGTGAAATACTTAGCAATACTATTTTATTGTTCCATTGCTGAACAACGGTCTTTGTCTGATGGTACAAGGGTAGACACATGCTTGGTATACTTTGCATCTGCTTTATATTTTAAGATCCTCTACGGCCCAATTAGGCTGCGACAAACAGAAGAGTATGAGCTCTGCTTCTTAAAGACTAGAAAGTCGTGGGCGTTGTCGAAACCGGCCTGGAGTAGGTACTATCATCATGTTTTTTATGATAATAATCCTAACAATTTTATCGTAGAATCATTTTTCACTATAATATATTAACTGTTACCCGCGGCTTCGCACGCGTGATCAAATAATTTATTTTCTCCACACATCATAAACATATTGCGCCCGTAACACCATCTATATCGCTTATTTAATAGAAACGTGTATCTCCGTGGAAATGAGAGAAGAACAATCACTTATTATATTGATAATGTATACACAGAAGTTTGACGCGTTTAAAGAGATTATCCTCTCGCTAGGTCCGAACATACCTGGAGGGTCCGAGCTGACATCCATAAATGGGACCTGAGCACATTCTGGACAAAATCGAATCATTTATTTATTCATGTCAATCAATCGCAACGCATTACTCAGAGCCGACCCGCGTAGAGATCAAATGGGATTTATTTATTGACGCAACCCACGTCAGGTGGGCGGGGAAATTAAGTTACAAAGTTACGTTATAATTTGTACCCGCGTACCACTATTTCACATTCAGGTGTATTGATGTAATTTTGACGACTGTACGTCTTCGAATGGCTATCCTTCTAATGTGCATGTTTTGAAAATAACTAGAGCCAACGAGCCGTGTTTGAATACTGTTTTGCTATACATATAATCACTATTAATAATAATTGAAATAATTCCACGTACGGCTATCTGAATAGGTAACTAAATGCCTCTTTGGTAAGGCTTTACTTTTATATTACGTCGTCTCATCCGTAGAGGAGACAGGGGACTAATGGTGGGACGTAAAAAGAGTGTTATTTTTCCTTTTTTTTTCAGGCAGAGTCAGTTTTTTTATATAATAAAAAACGATAAAAATGTGAGTCATCTCTATGTTATGGTATGTGATCACCGTTGTCTATATATACCTCATATACCTGAGAACTTTTTAACGCCATATTTGAATAGAAAATAAATAAAAAAAATTGGTGAACATCAAAAACAGTGTGTCTTGTTATTACTATTATTATTAAGAAAGACTTGTTTATCGTAGATTTTCTTTTAAAATAATATACAATATATCAGCAACAATTTATTAATGCACAAACATAGAAGCTGAAGAATATAAACATTTTGTGTGCGATACTAAACAATTTGGTTGGGATAATGATTTATGAGAGCTAATCTCCCCAGAGCTTAAAAAACTCAAACCAGACGGCCAGAGGGTGGCTAAGTAATGGAGTTCCCTTGTACGGGTTTCCCTAAAGTGTGGAGTTTTGGGTAAAGCTCAACCCCTTGACGCGGCACATAAAGCATTTAGGACGGGAGCTAGAACGCCTGAAGAGTTAGCTTTGTGTCAACAACATTGTTTTTAATACAACAATATACTACTTAACCTGCTCTCGCTACTAAAATAAGTTTCGTTTATATCTGTTCATAATGACTTTATTAAATAATGGAACTGACAGTGAAATTTTAAGCGGATCCCTTATAGAATGATCGACGGTATCTTTCGGACCAAAAGCTTCCGATCCCTATTGCATTTTTAAATATAATATAACCTATATCACTCAGTGTTAATGTAGCATTTTACTGGCAAAACAATTTTTAAAATCGGTTCAATAATTTCGAAGATTACCGCTGATTTAAAGTATAAGTATAGATTAATTTTGTTTTCCACGGTTAGTTAATAGGCAAGTTTTGTATGATAACAATGCTTATTACAACATATGAGTTGATCCATTACATTCTTATTAATATACAACGTTATAATATTAAATAAAAGCTATGTTTTTATAAATCAAAATAACATAGAGTTCTCGCGCTACGCCCGCTACTAAAAACTTTGTAACTAAACCACCACTTCGGGTAAAAAGGGGGTGAGAGGTAAAACTTGCCGTAGAGTGCCGTACCTTCGTCGCAAGGCACCTAACGTCTCTAGACATCGGGTCTATTCACACTATCGTTCAACTGCCGCTTATTCGAAATAGATGATTTGTATTGAATACGTCAGGCGAAGGGTAAAGCTACGGTATAGGAAGATGCGACCAAAAGTATAATGCAACAGGCTAGTAGAGAGCTCTTACGGTGTAGTCATTGACCTCGAGTACGACGACTTTTTGTGAGATGAAATAGATGCCTCCTTCGGGATGGTGATAGCAGTGTGTTCCTTTAAATATCCCGGAGTCCTACGAAAATACCGAGAAAAGTCCACCGAGCAAAAATCCCATGGAACCCTGTGTCTCTCCGAAGGCATCACGGAACGTTCTAGCACATATCCAAAACAGTATGACAGGTATTTTATTGCACTTCAGTTTGAAAGTGTCTGTTATTTTGACAGGAAAATAACAGACATGGTACATACCTACCCTGCGTTGTAATCAGACGCCTCTTACAATACTCTAGTAGACCGATATGAAATCTTATATGTTAGATGAGGCATCGAACAAAGAAAGAACATTAATTTATTCACGAGAAACATATCTACGAGGAACAAAATAATTTGGCCGTGAAATACATTTATAACTTTAGTGTAGGAAATATGAAACGCGAAACGCACTGTAATTATAAGAAGATTGTTTTGGAGCGAGCGTTACGATTGACACAATGGTATTGCGTATCGACCCTCACTTCACACGATTTCGAATATGTCACATGTTCGTTTCTTTTCGTGGTATGATTTTATTTGGAAATATGATTTATTCTAACGTTAGCACAAAGCTGACGTCGTGTGAATGTGGAGTTATTATAATACAAAAGAGGTTTTATTTACGCCACCTAAGCCACGATCGAGGCTTCGCGAATACAAAATAAATTAATTAAAAATTTCCATTAAAATACATAAAAGATTTTTTTTTTGGTGCGAATATAAATATTTTTTACATAAACATTTCATGGAATCAAATATCAGTAAGAAGTAAGGTAAGTCTCGTAATGATAAAATTACGCGCAAATATCAACACTATACTTGAAACTACTTCAGTCAAATGCACGTTCGCACAACATACAAAACTTTATAAAAAAAAATTAACCAATATAGCGATGTACATTTCATTTTAAGAACAAATATTAAGTCCAAACCACTTAGATATCCAAGTAAACTCGATCAGTATTAGAAACTTAATAATTACCGAACTGGAAATTCTGAATAAAAACTTATAAAGTAGAATATAAATCGGGACTTAGGAACTATTAGCGACAATTTTGAACTGTTCAAAAGATGAAAAAAACGAAAACTGACGCTATGCGGCATCGCCTCCACAGTCCAACTTTGAACACAAAGATATATTACCATTTAAATAACTAAAGTAACATTCGATAGTAAAATTTTACCTTGTTAAGTACGACATTATCTGTTAAGTACTAAATAATATTACCTAACAAATCTTACTTTACCTTATAAATACCCAAAGTAATATTCGATAATCAAATGTTGCCTAAGCAAAATACGAAATTTACCTTTGATGTCAAGTAGATATTACCCAACAAACAATAATGCTTTGTTGAATTTTATTGGGATAATTAAAGAAACTATACAACTTTACTGTGAGCATTCTTCGTTTTCATTGCGATTGAAATAAGATTGTTTATGTTCGTTAAGTTGTTAGTTTTGTTCAATTTAGATTAACCAAAAACCAATATGAATTTTAATGAAGCTTTTTCCTTTATCAGAAATGTATATAGGTTATTAATATGGATTTTTAATTTTTTTTCACCCTATCATCGCCGGATATATGTGCTAGTATATTGTGATACAAGTAGGTATATCATTGAAACATATAAAATGTTATGACGCCACTAAAATTTCAAAACGAAAACAAAAACTTATCCCATTCTAGCATTGTAAATAATGTAGTTTATTTAGTAGCGGAAACATTTAAAATTCAAATGATGAATACAATTTGTTTTGCTAATTCCGAAGGCACTCCGAGAGTACTTTAATTTTAATTTCAATAACAAAGTTATGAGTTTTACTCATGTTGGTTAATTCAGAGCATCACTTTCAAAGTAGCGGTTGTGGTTTTTATGTTAGTACATCTCGAAAGGAATATGGAGATTGTCAATTATGTTCTTTGATTGAGATTGTCAATTATTATTTTTGTTCTGTTACACTGCCTATGTCCAAGTTTTACTGCTAAACAGAATTTTTGATAAATTCGATTTTGATAATTAATTTCCCTTGACTAATTATTTGCTAGACTTGTCCAATGCATAAATAAGTAGGTATTCGTTGGGCAAACGTGCTTAAGGTAGGCTGCATCATCAATAAAAAATATGAAGTAAGTGTAAATAAAGTTTAATATTTATTTCATGTAATATAAATAAAGTTTTATAAATTAAAATACGTAAATCAACTTTGCACCAAAAACATCTCAATAAACTGTATTGTATAAGTAACATTCCAAGTTTATGACTTAACGACGCCGTAAAGGAGGAAATAATGAAAATTGAACTGCACGCGAATATACGCCGTACGTACGCGACCGCAGTGTTTATTGTGGCTCATAATCGCAAATTAAACTTTTCATTGCTTCGAAAAAGCTTGATAAGTAAATTCTTTGCGGCCAATTAAAGCAAACGCTAGAGGCATTCGGGGCCGACCACAACCGGACCTTTCGTGACGATTTTTCATTATTAATTAGCGATTTGATTTTATATGGTATGTGTTATCTTTGTTTTCGACTTTGTTGATAAAAGGCTAACAGCAATCCGTGACTTTATTGGCAATGACTTTTAAAGGCCGTAAAAAAAGCATTTATTCGAAATATGAACGGTTTAGACGAAAGTTAATAACTTTTTTACAGCTTTGGAAAATATATCCAGTGCGTATATTTCACACTTTCATTTCCTTCTGTTAAAAGAAATTGTCTCGTTACAGAAATATAATGACGCACGAACATTTATTTAAAATAAATGTTCGTTCGTCCGATTTCAAGTTCATGCTACGTAACTCAGCTTTTAAAGTTGCATCACGGTGCGTTTGTCCAGCAGTGGGCTGCTAACCTTTAAATCACACGTCACAATACAAAACTTACCTCATTATATACATATATGTATCACTATGAATATAAGGCTAGATAGATACAATCCATAAATATATCAATCCAATTGAAACAACACTTAAACACAATATACATAATTTAATAAGCTTTCCTTTTCATTTAAAATACACTCAGTGAGCGTTGCAAAACCTTTTTGAAGCAGTCATGTTTAAAACAAAAACCTCGCAAAATACCTATTCAGATACACTTCCGCGCTGAAAGGTTTTAATACATTTACGAATAAATTACTACACCGACGGCCGAGTTTTTTCATCTTACATTAATATAACACAGTTTTTATTACGACTCACTTTTCGTCGTTCAAATTTTAATGTGTACAAAGTTATCCATTGTTCTTAAATTTTGGTCGATTAAATAAATTAAGTTTACTTTTCGAATGACTCGAAAAAAGATTTATTTGTTAAGTTTCGACGACTTGTTATTTACTTTAACATATAAAATATATTAAATTTAATATTTTCGTTTGGAACGTATCAAATAAAGATTTGTACGGAAATACTTATTGATGAATAGATTTTAGAATAACTGAGCTTCGGTTGTGCTCTGAACTGCTTTAATTCTATTCCGGCTTGGAGAGAAACTTAGTCATATAATATTCTCTTAGTATACATAACGCACCAAAGAGCCGTTGGTTCTATAAATTGTTATTTTCTTGTGATGTCCGAGTAATATTTTATGGTCAAGATATATCACAGGTCTGCTGATCAAAGTGTTAGCCGCCTGGGAAGATTTATAAAACTTAAACATTCCGTCGAGCAGAATAATCTGATTTATGCAAACATTTAACGTATCATAAAAATACTAGATGAACCGGCAAATGGATATGAAATAGAGGATGGAGGTAGGAAAGTGAAAATTATGCATTACGGGTATTTTCTGATGCCAAGTCTAAAAAAAAAAATTTTTTTGTCAAAAAAAATTTTTTTCGACAATTTTTTGTGTAGGGACACCTCAATCACCTAGTTCTATGTTTGTCATACACATATATGTACATATGTCAGTATAAGTGCATTTATATCTACTTAATATCAAAAAGGAATTTATTCAGTCTCACAAAACAAAGACGCACGTAAACTGGGAATGCGGACACAGAATGGATGTTTTGACAGATGGATGATAGTTTCACGTTAAAATCCAATCCATTCCGTCTGGTACCATCCATCAATCAGCTAGTCGGACTTTGACACGTGTGTGCAAATTGATTCGCTTTCGAATTTCGGTTCCATTATCATCTTTCATAATTAACTTCTCTGTTATAGACTTTTGTTCTTTATTTTTACTAGAACTTATTTAATTTCACTAGTTGTTTAGTAGGTACTTTTGTTAAAATGTTACTAATACATTTTTGAGTACTATCACTTAACCGAAATTCGAAATACTCATGTAATCAATAGTGGAGCGAAAACATGACTTTCATTAAGAGTATGAATTGAATTCAAATTTCGAATTTGGAAGATACATTGAAAATTTTAATGGTGAAAATGTAATCGATAATTTGCTACATTAAAGTATGCGCGGAACAGAGAGGTCGTAAAAAGCCAGCAATTGTCGACACCTCGAGCGTTTACAGCCATTTTAAAACTCCCCCAAATCCCGACGTAAAATTCCCTGTAACTTTTACCTTTGGTTCACGTCGGCAACTCGCTTATAAAATTACCTTTAAACCTTTAAAGCGGCAGAACTGACGTACTTTGAACAACGCATATAGAAAGACGAAGTATGATCGCCATGCCGGTTTTGTTATGAATTTTCATGCGTTGAGTAATTAACAGATATTGACGAAATTTGCCTTCGTACCATAATCTTAGTTCATCACATTGATTATCAACCAGAATTATGTAGGTATTCATGTAGCGTAGTAATATAAAATACAACCTTCAACTCCGGGGGTTCTGGGTTCGATCCTGGCACCTCTGAAGGTGAAGGAAAACATCGCAAGGAAACCTGTACACTTAGAGATGTTATACTCGTAAAGTTTGTAATATTTTCTGAACTCTATAAGTATGTAATCTGATATACGTAATATTTGACCAAAGTGGTAGACTGTTGTCGAAATCGCTCTCAGTATGAGAGGAGACTCACTAGGAGTGGACTAATAAAAAGGGTGACAAAAAATAATTATTATATCATATCTGGCATCCTGTCTATACCTGGCGTCCTGTCTATACCTGGCATCATGCCAGGTCCCAAACGGGGTAGGTAGACCGCACTTCCAAATATATCTGTAGGTACATATTTTTGTTATAACAATATGTAGTTCGAATTGTTGAAAAAATATATGGTAGGGTACTTGAAATAACTCCCAGAGGTAGCAGTGGTAATTCAACTCTTGCGGCGCTAGAGGGAGCTACATGTGCGATGATTAAGCGAGACGACGGGTTTCACAAAAAGTATTGCACGTACGTTAAATAAAACAAAGGCGCTTTTCGTATAAAGTCAGCTCTTATTTTACTTGCTGAGAGAATGTTTGTATTTGCTTAGTAATTAAGCTGAACCCTTTGCTTAGCGGAAGCATCCTGTTCCAACTCATTTTCTATGTATGCACGAGACAACTTTTATATACTAGAATTTTTATTCGTTGCACTGTTGTTGTGTTGGAAAGGGATTTGTGTAAAATATTTGTAATCCTCGCAATATAGATGTTATAATCTATACATATAAATGAAATGGAAGTAAGTATCTGTGATTTTAAAATAATTATGTTTTCTCAAATGTGTATAGTTTATTAAGGCATACTAAAACACAAGCAAACCATTTTTTAAACATGCCTGTGTGTCTTTCTGTTTATACGGTCTTATCTCGGGAACGGCTGAACCGATTTTAATTGGACTTTCACTGGGAGATATAGGACGTTATAGAACAACATATACGCTACTTTTATCTTGAAGTTCTCACGGGATCGGTGTTTATGGGGATAAAACCACAGGGTGCAGCTTATTGAGGATAATTTTGTTATTAAAGTTAGTGAACCATGTCTTGAAAATATCCCACTTTTTATGACGTTTATTGTACGAGTATTTAGAAGTTTGAGCGGAGTACGTATACTGATCCAATATGATAAAATCACTGCTGTTTAGCGGCAAACATATATGCAGCAGAGATTGCGGACGCAATCACAATTTCCAACCCACATCGAGATCAGAATTACTCAGATCACTGTAAATGAAGATTAAAACAAAATTAAATCGAAACGATTTCGCTAGCAACCCCTGAACATAATATGAGATACAAAATATTTCAAGTTTTCCAATTTCATTCCATGCTTTACACGCTATACAATTTTACGTCATGCGAATCTGAATTTGAAATATACGGAGTTCTTGCTAAAAATAACGCGAGTAAATTCGTTAAATAAAACTTAAGGTATTCCGCATGCAGTCAGATCACATTTTTCGGTTTTAAAACGTAATGTTTCTTGGAACAAATTTATTCACGTGGAACACCATTTTACAAGTTTTCGCGAAGTACATTTATAGTAAAGATGACCCGTTTTGAATATAAGGAATGAAAATAAGAAACGGCTCGTTATGACCTTAATAACTAATGTGCTCAACACACAAATGTTCGTTCTAGTTGGGAATCGAACCCACGACCTATAACTTAGCAGTCAGTCTGATCACTCGACCACGAAACTAGTCAAAATGAAAGCTGATATCTAAAATGAATCCTGTAAACAACACTAAGTTCATAAACAACACTATTATCTTACTAACCGTACACTGTACAGAGTTAAGGCAGTTTAATAACAGTGAATGAACAGGACATAAATTAGACAGGTGCCGACGTGAAAATCTAATTTGTGAAAGAAAATCCTTTTTGTTGTGCACGAGCGTTTTTACAAAAGAAAATATATTTTAATAATTTAGGGCTCATTCCTGCGAACGAGATCGCGACAGTCTAATCCTATTAAAAATATCGTCAGCATCGCCGCTCGCAAATTATAGCGATGCACGCGAAATATTTGCGGCCAATCTTGCTCTATTCGCGAGATTAAATTCAAGACAACATCCTGAAATCCTGAGACGCACTGCGCAAGTTACACCGTACGTTTATTTATTCACCCTTTTCACCCTTTAATGGTCCACTGCTGGACCGGGTCTCCGGTCATAGTGAGAAAGATTAGGTAAGGATTAGGTTCGTTTACTAAGATATTCAATTTCTTTTCTACACGAACACTACAACCGTTTTCGTTTCAAATAATTCACTGCAACTGGACATGAATCTGTTATAATAATCATAAGATTTAAGGCTAGTCTAACTCGGTATATAGCTTACCAATCCGTAGTTGTTCTGCCATGCAAAATTATAAAATAGTAAAAAAACGACGGGGAAGGAAAACATCGTGTAGAAACCTGCAAACGTTAGAGATGTTATAAATTTTGTCATGTATCTGAAGTGCGCACTTGGCCAGCGAGGTGGCCTATGGTTCAAAACCCTGTCAATATGAGAGGAGTGGACCAATAAAGAGTCACGAAAGACATTTAATTATTTTACTAATTGTGCTTATTAATTATTGATTAAAATAATAATTGTAATTAAATATTATAACAAAAAATACAAATGCCCTCTAAGAGAACCTGAGAATTTCGTACATCTAATGTATTGTTATGTCCAGCACTGGAATGGAATGGATTGCACGGAATGTTGATGACGACGACTCCGCCGAGAATGAGCAGTTTTTCAGATCTCACGACACACGCTAGGTCCTTTTGTTCCATACCAACGGTGCGTTAGTAACCGCGCCGTTTCTACCGCCCAGTGGGTGCCATACCGAATCCTCGGCTGACAAGCGTCAACATTTATCAGTGTCTCGCGACAAACGACAGCAATTAACATTCCCGACCATTGTTAGCGACGTCGGTCGACGCTGCATCCGTTGCGAGGTGTCTTTTGTGACGAGTGGCTTAGTTTAATTCACTAGATGCTAATATATCAACAATTAATATTGTGTACATTGAAACGTTCGTACTGCGAACGGCTTACCGTGATTTACGTAATGGATCTCTCTGGATACTTTAGAAAGAAAGAAAGAGAGGAAGAGAGAAAGAAAGAAAGAGAGAAAGAGAGAAAGAAAGAAAGAGAGAAAGAAAGAAAGAGAGAAATAAAGAAAGAAAGAAACACTTTATTCGTAGTTATACGACAGCACATAATAAGAATAAAAAGCAATACAAAAAAACTTTACGTAATAACTTTAAGAGATGTTGTTGTCATCTCTGTTTTACAAGCTTATATAATTATTGAGAATCAACACCGAATAATGAAAAAGATACCAACTTTCTGAATAAAATATATATAAAATGTTTTACACTAAAAATGTGTAATATCTGAATATACATTTCAAAACAAATCTGATTGTCTTTGATATTAAAAATTTAAAGAATCACTAACATTTACAAACTGTTATGAATATGGAACAAAATAAATACTTACTTGTATATACGCGTAGTGCAACTTTCGGGTGGTGCCAATTTTGTTTTGAGTAAAATTGTATCAGAGAAATTTTCACACACTAGGATTGGATTGATATATTGAAAATGCTAGTGAGTTAATTTCGCTTTCCATAAAGCAGCGTTTTAATTCACAGTGAAGAGTATTGGACTGAAGAAGTGACATCAGCTTGAGAGCTTTCCATATTAATGCTTTCCACTGACCAAAGTCATCAGATATACGGAAACGCTGTAATAAGTCATTCCTGACTCTACAGTAATTAATATTACCATTGTTCGAAGCCCCTAGTATGCCCTTTGAATAGAACTACGCTACTTAGTATAATTTACGTAACTAGCAACATAGCGAATATGACGTCATTGTGTAATCCATTAGCGATATTACGATGAATATTTATTACGATCTCATATTCCAAGTGATTATAACTCACTCGAAGATAATCCGACAAATTGTAATTGAGATTAGGTAAAATATATCTAAGACGTATTTGTTATGATTTAACAATTATTTAGAGTATTATTGTTAACAAAGTATTATTATTGGTAAGTATTATTGGTAACTAGTTGTTAACAAAGCATTAGCTCGCGATCCCTAGAAAAAGAAATACAATTACGGTGATGTGTATTTTATAAGACTTTATAAGACTAGGTTAAATTAATAAAGATTTGTGCTTGATAATGATTTAGGATAATTATTTGTAATTTAGGATTCATTTTCTAAATGGCAGCTTATTAACTAAACAATACACAGATACACATTATAGTCGCTATAACGTTTACAATACACGTTTTAATTGTACGCAATTAAAGGCATTTGCACGTAGGCTAAAGTTACCTGAATTAATTTAGAAAATGCACGTTACTTCTAACACAGGTGCCACTGACTTTTCTGACTGTAAATTACTTCGCTGGTTTCACGGCTCAGATATATTTTAGCCTAAACCAATACCCAAAGGTGTAATTAAAAATGAAAAAAGCCTGCGTCACGTATAGAACCTTCAACTATGTTCATACCAAAAGTCAAAACGAGTCGCTGTTTAAAAGCGGAGTAAAAGCGAAACAAAAATTCACAATGACAAGCAAATGAAAG
>DWQT01002250.1:0-14556 GCA_018244895.1 Myscelus amystis hages | reverse complement strand
AAGACAATGCCACTAGGCATTAGGTTTACCCTTTGTAACCCCTAGTTTTAGGTTTACATAAATTTAAATAAATAAAAATAAATAAAATAAATACGTGTATTTGTACAAATATATATACTTTTTACTTATTATAGGTACTAATGATATATGTGTCATTATCTTCAGTTTGATTGCATTATGTTTGGAATGAACAATGTTCCTGCTGGTGTAACCGCGGTTGAAATTGTATTTTTATGCCCATAACTGAGTAATAATGTAAATAAAGAAACGCTAACCGAAAGACACGATGCTCCGAGCAACATTACATCACAAAATTATATACGTTCTCGATGTGTGTGCCAGCAAAGTATATAGACGTTATATACGTATGTAATAGTTTTCGCACACATCCACGAAACCGAGGCCGGCACAGCTCTTAACTGATATTGCGGTGTATAGTATATGCGGACCGCTCGTAAAAAAGGGCGCATGTTTAATCTAGTATTGAACGTGAAGAGGACACCTATATTACATAGTTACTGGTTGCGTTTCATTGCCAGTCGAGGCGTTCAGGATCGTGTTTATGAGAGAGACTCGAGGGAGACAAATTTCGTTGAAGATTACATTCGGGACGTGGGTTTGGCGGACTATAACCTTTTCATTAGCGGTGTAAAGCGAAAAACAACGAATTTTACAAGCCACAACGTACTTGATATTATGTATATAGGACCTTCCATAAGAGCAGTGTAATTTCTAATCGCAGTCCGCAGTTTATGCTACAACACAATCTTCACATATCACTTCGTTAATTGTTTTGTGGCATAATTTCTACTTAAAAGCACTTATAAATAATAATGAGAAGCCCAGAATTATTTTGAAAGCGTAATCATGAGGATAATACAACATTTTACTGAAATGTCAAGTATAATCTTGGATGTAATAAGTAACGGTAACAATCAATATTGTCACAAAGGCGGTACGTAATATTGCGAGGACATTTTATTAATACTGTAATGTATTTGAAGTGGAATAAAGAATATTCGCTCCACTGTGTCAATATTGTTATTCATTACAATATCGTAACGAAACGCTGCAGGCGCCACGCCGTAGAATGTACGAGTATAAATCAAATAGCAGGCCACTATTTCGAGACCCTTGGAACAATAAAGGACTTTTTATATTATTGTTAAATATTAAATACGCCATTGCCGTGTCATATATATATTAAGAAAGCCATATTTAAAAATTAAAATAATACAGGCATATATTTCAATGCTCTACATAGATAAGTCAAATAAATGCAAATACGGCAAACTATTGACGCAAATCTACTAGTTAGTAACGATACTAAATATTCAGCTCGTGTAATTTCTTAATTACACGTAGCGTCGCAGTCATTTCGGTGTCGACGTATTCACGACTTTATATACATTAGCTTTGAGTGCGGCTAATGGCTGCGCGGTGGGAGGCTTCGTTGCTCGGCTGCGCGGTTACCTGACACCGGACGAAGTACATTGCCGCGGCGAAGTTAATTCAACTTGCTTTCAATTACATGGCGTTAAACAATACCTTTAACAGTCTAAGTACGGTTAACGGCAATAGGATTTCTTTTAATAAACCTTTCTTTTAGTAATGTCTTCATAGAATATCTGATTATAATACATAGCTCTTGTCAGAGAATAGGTAATGTAATTTTGAATATATGTCTTAAAATTAGAAATGAAAATAAGAATCAAAGTATTGGGTACATTTTTTATATTTGTTTACGAATGTTTCTGTAAAATACTACAAGCATTTAAAGAAGCAAAGTCTTTACAGTGGCTTTTAAAATTTCTATCACGAGTTTATTACGAGATTGTTCCAGCATACGTGTTACAAGTATAACATATTTATTGCAAAGTTATGACGCAAGCCATACAAAGTGAACGCATAACAATAACCGAACAGAACGTTTTCTCTGTATGAAGACGAGAAACAATATGATATTAGCTTAGCGAAGTCATACTATGCAGCAATGCACTTGGAGTGACCTTGTGAGAACGAGTATATATATAACGTTAACGGCTGTAATACAGACTGTAAACATGTCGCGAAATACGTAGTTCTACGAGTATATAACTTTCTAGGGACAGTTGATGGACCAAAACCTAGTAAGTGACACGTTACAATATCAGAGTTACACACGCGACTAACAGACGCAAAATAGAACACTATGGTGTTTTCATGCAAACTAGTACACATACCTTGCCAGCATTCGACTACAAAGTACTATTAACGACAGCGAGATATCTCTGAAAGTTGAAAAAAAATTAAACAGCCGTCCCATTCAATACAGCCAATTTTTAATTAACAAGTGAATCGCACAAAGATCAATCGTCGCGTGGCTCGCACGCGCGTGCAAATTAGAACATGTTTGAATGACGTGTTTGTAATCAACAAAAGCTACAAACATTTCATAGCTTTTATCGCACATAAAGCACTTAAAATGTACCGAAGCCCCGGGGGCCGAAAGTTAGCGCAATTACACGTTTACGCCCGCGTGTCTCCGGCGATAAGCCGAAACACAAGCGACGCCGCAACACAATTACTAACTAACTCGTAAGTAATGGAAACAAACAAGCAGCGCGCGTACCGCCGCGCGGCCGGCTGCGCGCGTCGGCGGCTGCCAGGCGATGTGGTCGCGGAAGCTTAGTTACCGGATGTAACTACTTTATACTTAGCGGTATTGTTTTAAATACATAAATACATACAAGATAACGTTTTATGACATAAACCACACGTGGGTAAAAACTTTTTGTAAAAGGCCTCGAATATTTAAGTAATTATCGACACCGATTAGCTTTCGGAACGATACGAACAAAATTTGTTTACGTAAATATACCGGGGGCTTGCCCACTAAGTACAATGTATACCGATTAATCTGTTAAACGAAGGGTGGGAAAAAAAGCGACCTTGAAACTGTCATCTAAATAATAATTTTACAATAAATTAATAGCAAAGCATTCGCTGGTAAATAAACGGTCTGTAAATTATCATTTTGTACACCATTCTCGTTCGGAGCGAAAGCTACACACAGCCACATAGTAATCGGATTAGTTGTCAAGCTTAGCAAAGCATATTCAATGCATAGCATATTCAAAGATATAATGTGACCTTTAAACATCAGGCGTGTACACCGTTCAGCCATAGCACAAATGTTTACAACATAACCATGTAAAATAATTGTATGGTCACATTTCACGATATGGTCGAAAATATCATGATATGGTCATTCTACGATTTTACTACTCCATATACATATATATGTATATAGTATATTAAAGTGTGTATTTAAAAATACAGTGGAATCCGTTTATAATGACATCGAAGGGAATTGACAAACACGTCATAATAAGCGGACGTCATACAAAGCGTTTCGTGAAAAAAAAAAACTTTAATGTAACTGTGTATGTACTTATGTATTTTAATAGAGAAACATAACATAGTAAAATCATAATAAAAACTGCACGTAATAAGTACGATACATGTAACATATTTTTATTTTTTTAATTAGGAAATCTGTAAATCTAAATCAACGAACATTACCGCAGGTGTAATTACGTCATATCGGTCATTAAAACCGGACATAATTTATCAAAAATGGGTCATAATAAGCGACATGTCACTGTAAGGGAAGTCACTATATCTGACTTTTAAAAGTGAATTTTATATGAAAACCAAACTTTGTTGTGTAATTACGTCATAAGAAGCGGTTGGTCAATATAAACAGAGTCACAGTAAACAGATTCTACTGTACGGAGATTTACAGTGATATATTGACTCATCACGATATATCTAGAACCAGAAGACCTAGGGACCTGAAATTTGGTAACAATATTTCATACGGCGAGTACAGGCCAACTAAGAACGGATTTTATGGAATTCCACCTGTAAGGGGAGTTTTGGGGGTGTTAATTATAATTTATATAGCAAAGCAATGTTTGCCGTGTCAGCTAGTAATAAAATAGATGACAATTTTTAAGAAGTAAATTCCAATACTACAGTAAATCACTATGAAATATAGGGGAGGAGCAGCTACATGCTTTTTAAATTCCAATGTAATACACTATGGTGCTTAAATAAAGATGGAAAGAACATGTTGACGTGAGAAAGTTAATAAACCTAACCTAAGGTTAAAGTACCAAACCAAAGTTTAACCTAAGGTTAAAGTACTCATACATAATCTACACATAAATAAAAACGAAATGTCTATCTGTGATTTCAAAATAACAGTATTTTTAAAGTACTTATAGGTATTTACACAATACTAAAATACAAAACTTTTTAAATTTTCTATTTATTTTTGTTTGTCCTGGCTAACGTCAGGTGCGGCTGAAGCAATTTTAATGCGATTTTGTTGGGAGGCAGAGAAGGTTATAGGGCCACACATAGGGTACTTGTTACACCAAAATTCCAGGAAAATCGTGATTCACATGGGTAACACAGCAAGACATAGCTTGTATAATATGTACTAGCCATATAATGAAATTGTAATCCAATTATTTCATAATAATTAAAGAACAGCTTAATAAATTAAGTAATAATCCTGAATACAAAAACTACATCACTCTTTGTTGAATGGCAAGAAAATTATAAACATTTTTATATACTGTCAAAGAACTCTTTTGAAAAAACCTCCAACTTATTAGAAGGGATAACCAATATCGTAAAAACTTAATTGCAAATATCATATAATAATGTTGTTTTATACGTTTGAAAAAGCATTTATTTTATTTTTTTATTTATTTGAACAATCAAGTACCTAAAATGTTGTTATTGCTGTAAGGTGTCTAATTTAAAAGAAACTTGCAGAAATGTACAAAAATTAGAACAAGCAATCAAGAAAACTGAAAACTCAAAACACTTTGAACCTAATATTTTTTCTCTTTGTGCAACATTAAAAACCAATTAAGGATCTGTGCATCTCATGATTATAACCAATTTATATATTCGCTGACGTTACAAAACGAAATAAGTCAACAGAATTGCAATTTTAATTAAAAATGGCAATATCTGAAATCTCCGAAAATGTTAACAAGTACTACGACTTACTTCCGTCTGCCTGGCATCTTGCGATTCCTTGTTTACATAATATATGTGCACAAAAAACTGTATAAACTCACTTTCACAGGATTTTTCTGCTATTTATGGCTGTACACTGGAAGAAAATATCCCTCATTCGAGAACCATTATGATCAGGGACATGCGAATTGCATCCCTTTCCTTCGTATCCACCTATCATGCGCATTTCCACCTTTGTTGAACTATCAATAACTAGAGCAGTCATCCCATAGCTCAATAAATGCAGAATATAAAATGGCTTCCCTAGTGCACGCGATTTTATGTCAAACATTTTAAAACTAGTTTTTGTATAACTTACCTACGTTTTCGATATCAAATTAGACGATCAATCAACTACGTGTATACCACATCAGTTTTCATCATTAGAAATTTACACTTGCATCACATAATGTCTAATCCATTGTAGTGATCACGAAACAGTTCACTTGATATTACTCATTTTGTCCCTTTTTTAAGTGTATATCATTATTTTTAGTACAGCGCAATGTCTTTTTAGTTTGACTTCACTGCTAACAAAATCACAACCTTTATTATTACAGATTAGCTACGCACGTCCATAGGTTGAATAAGCAACAAACGTAGGAATAGGAACTTTGGTACAGAGATTATAATTAATGAAAGGGCTTTATTTTGTCAGCACTGTACGGATTAAGATTTAAGAATTTATCAATATAATTAACGTCTAGGGCAAAATTCACATATTTTATGGCAATGAAACATTATTATATATCGTTTCATATCATATCGTCGAGGCAAGCTAAGAACGAAATAAATATAATATAACACCTATATATACGTATATTATTCTTTGAGTGTGGATGAACCATAACCATGATTTTTTCAATTTTATTTTTACAAGAACTTCCGCAACTTTAAATTTTCGCTAGCTTAATTTTTGATATTAAGCGGATAAATTGCCTGATAGTACCGCTGGAAATCAGTATAATGATAATAATTTTAATGCGGCTAAATGAGGCCACAATTTAAAGATGATTTGCGGGAAGTAAGACAAGTGACACACACAACTATTTTAAGTAAAATAAAATAAAAATGTGACTGCCGACCTCGGGAAGCTCAAATTCTGACCGAGCCTACCTTAGTATCGGCTAGACATTTTTGCAAAGTATTTAACAAAAGATTTAGAATAAGTACTTCTAGTATATTGCTTATTCTTTTATGGAATCGACCAATGGCCTAATTGTTACCTTCGATAAAGGTCTTTAATTAAGAGAAAAATAGCATGACTTTCCAATTCGTTTGCTAAAACTCTTACGTGTGGGAAAAATACGAATATGCGCTGCATTTAATAACTGTGAGAATAAAATTTAAGTATTTATAGATTCAGACTAACGTTTTACAATACTATTACAAAATAAATATTAGGTAAAGCCTATTAAATATTTTGATTTTTTATGTATACTTTATATTTAATGGTTTCATTAAATCAAAGTTCTTATAATAATATTTGTTGTCCCACAACAACTTATTATAAATATCACTTAAATAAGTTATTTAAATGTGTATTAATAATTTAATGTGATTTCGAGAAATTATAATTAAATTTGTATTTATTCATATTTAGCCTTAAGGCATCTTTCCAACGCAAAACTGTTTCTTTACGATACATACATTCTAGCTATTACATTTAAGTGAGGAGCCGTCATGAGAGTGTTTCTAACATAATGGAAACGACCAAAGGTTAGGTTATATAAGGTGAATTCATAGGATTACATGTGACACTCTTGATTATTATTATTATTATTATTGTTGTTATTATGCCATCACGGCAGGTCCTTAATGGGGTAGACAGAAAGCACACTCTTGATAAATCACAAATAATGACAAATTTTCATAGAATTAAAATTGCTTCTTTATTAAGAATAGTATATTGATTATAAATGATTTTTTTTAAAGATCTATTTTAACGTTTAAAGATGCTTCTCAAACACTTAATAATACATTACCTACCGTAAACAGATAACCAACCAGCAGAAAAGAACCATAGATGTTCAACATAAGAAAGTGTTTTGTTTTTAATCTATTTAAAAAACGCTGGGAATCAAGATCATACATCTTGTCATAAAAAGACTTCAATTCAATTTCAACTTTATAAATTTAAACTATAAATCCACAGTAGTTATAATATCAAACAAAAATGTGAAAAACTTGCAATTTCATCATTGTCGCGAAGATTAAGGCAATAAATAATTGGCTCATATAATATGATAACAGTGTAATATATTTTGTTTTGGTTCTTTTACAATGGATGCTGCGGCATCTCCAAAGAACGATGCCGAAATAGACAAAGTGTACGATTTTTTTCTAAAAATTGAAAACTCTGGATATCCGGCATCTATTAAACAGCGACGTTCTGTTATTAAATACACAAAAATACCTGATGTTGATTTCGATTCAAAAGGTAAATCATAATGCAATGCTTAATGTTTTAAACAAACAGTTAAAGCGTGATTACACATAATGGTATAAAATAGTTATTGTCGTGTTTTACCATTCTTTGCTTCTGTTGGTTTCTGTTTAATATCAGCCAGGAAATGTTGAAGTTTAAATGAAATAATGGCTTCATTAGATGACCTCTATAGAATAGTCGCAACTAATTCAAAAGAATGGGTCTCCATTTAAAAGGTTACTTTCGTGACAGTTTTTCCTTAACAGATAAAATATTTAAAAATAATATCCATTTTAAAGTAAAAATATTGTTGAAACTATTTTTATGTTATACCTATGAGTGGGGTGGGCTAGATAATTTTGGGCTACAGTAGATCTTGATGTGACAACAACTAAAGTCTTAGACAAAGAAATGTTAATCATAAATTAACTGCTTTATAATCATATTTTTATATGCCAATTTGCATAGATTTTTAGTTACAATCACTTACAGGGCTTCAAATATTTTATACAGGATAATTAACTTGGTTTAAATTCAAATAAACTGTATCTAGAGTGATAATGTAAACAAAATGTTGGCAGTTTTAACGTAATTAGTAATAATTTCAATTAAATTTGTTACTAAATTCTACATGACTTCTAAAGTATGATTGAACGTTTTTTATAAATGTGTGCATGGTAATGGCATGCAAGTTTTGTAATTTCAATAACTATCATATCATCACCAATCATTGTTTAGGGTGACAATATAATAATATACAATACAATATAATAACAATATAATATAATTACAATAGTGGTACAGACAAGAATTCCATGTCTTACATATCGATGGGCCCAATGAATAAACATGCAAAAACAATAATCGACAACTTTTCAGTAAAGAATAAAAACGTTTGGAGCGACGTAAGTTTAATAACATAATAAATAGGTAAATATAATGTATAATCAAATTAAAGGTAAAAATAGTATCTTTTAGCTTATATATTTATAATGAAAAAAGTTTTTGTAATATAGTTTTCTACATATTCAAGAAAAACCGTATTATTTTATGATTCTAGTAAATGTGTGACTTGTTAACAATATCCTATCATTGCACGTTTATTTGTGTCATAAATGAAGCATATACAAGTGTAGTGAAATGTTGCACGGTTATTCTACATTTGTTTTTACATGCTGCCAATCATTTAAAATTCATAAGCGAAGAATATCATTGCTTAAACCTCTACAAAATAGGAAAAAACAGACATTAGTAACAAATATTGGAATACCTGTCATTTTTATATACAACGTTTTGCCGCTGCATTAAAGCATTACTAAAAAAGTTTCTTCCATTTTTACATAAATGAGCATGTAAGAGCTTTTACCCTAAAAGGATAGGATAGACTCGAGAGGCAGATTTAAAATGTTTATTCATGGTGTACTCAAAGAAATAATTAATATCCATTAGGTGTATGTTTTGTTATTCATGTGATACAAAAATATTTGATTTCCGTACAATAAACGAAGATTGTGCTATCAACGCCTTATTTTGGGTCTAATATTTTCATAAAAAATTTAATTGGTGTATCATAGGCCAAATAAAGGAAATTTGCGAAAAAGAAAATTATGGTAAGAGATCTTGCATGTTTTTCCTTGGGCCCATCGATATATTGATCAATGTTAAAAAAAGGTTATTTCAAAAAAAAAGGCACAATGGTGAAACAACAGATTTTATCAGTAAATAAAGGCAATCATAGAATGCATAGTTTTCGTTTTTTTGGTGTTAATATTTCAAATAGTCAAACATTTGGTTGTGAGCAGAAGTGGTACGGCCTTCAATGTAGCACAGTCACCCGACAAATACTTATTTTATTAATGTTCCATGTTGTACTTTTTGGGAATACTAAAGCAGGCAGATTTTGTCTTTTCAATTGCATTGTCAGTTCAAATAATCATAAACCAGCAAATATAAATCAGCAAAAAACTTAGATTGCTTAGATCTTTAATTAGGATATCGGTTTAATACTTGTTATATTTAACATTATTTAACCAAATACATTAATATCATATACAATATTGATTATAGTATGATATTCCATCATGAAATCTTAAGTGATTCCTTTATACTGTATGATGTAAAATACTTGAAATTACTTGGCAGTGGCATGGCATGAAGAAACATATTCATTGCAACCACGGTTGCGACGCATCGTCACTATAAATGAGTCACAGTTGCCTTCAACTAGGTCCCTAAAGCCAGAAGTTGCTATTGCACCGAAGATAATGATGCATAATGTTACAAAAAGGAAAATAGTAACAATTGAAGAGGATGATGAAAATGATCTCCATCCCAAATTCTGTGCGCACTTTACTTTAGCACTCTTGCACTATTACATACAATTGCTTTTATTTTTCTTTTCATTCACTCATTTTACCTACAATTATTAACATAGAATAATCTTTCATTTTTTAGCTCATGAACTAAGAAAATCCGCAACAAAAACCACAAGTAGAGCAGTAGGAACAGAAATAAAAGAAGATAAGCATTTATCAAACAGAACAACTTCGAGGCTTTCGCCATATTCAAAATGTAAGCATTCCCAATCAGAACATCAAAGATTTTTTTTCGGTAGATATATCTTATATATACATACTTAATCTGTGCATATTTTCAATATTTCAGATTCAAAAGATACAAAGTTAAGCGGTAAAAGTAACCTACCAAATAGAAAAGAAAATGAAGCTTCAAAGCTAAATAACAAAAACAAATATTCAGTCACAGAAAAACTGTCAACACCCAACTATGTAAGAAATCAGAAAAATAGGGAAAAAGAAGGTAGGTATTATAAAGTGATAATTTTATTTTATCATCATAATTATAAAGCCGCAATACAAATAATTGTTAAACCATGTACATTTTTGCTTTATACCTTCACATATATATCTTCACACTTCTATACATTAACCCCATTCTCCAAATTGAATGTATGGCAGCCTCTTACATCTTATATTTTTCGTTTGTGTTTATTAGAAATTACATTATAATACTAAATCAATAGAAATGTTGCGGCTGAGACTACCAGCGGGTTTGTCACACTATTGTCTATATGTTACGCATTGGTGATCTAAATGTCACAACAGTCGAATAGGTGCAAGCATATATTACAGGGTTATAAAATGAAGTACATATTATAGCATTACATAAAACAAAAGGGAATCGGTGAAATATGGATGCTGTTGAATCTACTATAAAAATAAGAAAAATCTTATGGACAATGACACATTTCTTGACATTTTAAAAATGAAATAGCAAGATGAGCTACGGCATTTTGAGAACTATTTCCAACATAGTGGAGTATGAACTAAAAGTCAGACTTAAAGTTTGAATTCAAATGATTCTGCTATCTGTTATTCTTAAACAAAATTCGTGCAGGGTATAACAAATGTTAGTGTATTGTGAAAAGCTAAGAAAAAGATTATGTTAACCATACTAACCTACTGTCTATGCTTGGGTAGCATACTAATATGCCATCTGATTTTATTGAGCAAGAACTTAACATATTTAATGCTATCAAATTATACAATTTATTGATGCTTAGTTATTCTGATGTCTCTCTTTAATGAAAGTACTCCATATATGATTATGTATTGAAACTCATTTTGTAAATTTCTCTATATACATAGACGTAATATACGGATTTTGTACTACAATCTTGTGATATATTATTATTTTATAAAATTGCAAAAATAATGAATGTCCAACAAATCAGTAATATTTTATAATATCAGTTTTAATAAAACAAATTTCTTTTAGGAGTTGCACGAAGTACTAAAAGTGTTTATACAACGTCAAAAATTAGTGTAAGTAATAATTTAGGTAAACCAAGCGATAATGAGAAAGATGTAAGTTTAACCAAAATTAAATTAATCGAGACTCGAAGCAATAACGTCACACCTAAGAAAACTATAGAGAAACAGAGAGTAAGTAAATCTCCACCAATGCTAAAAAGAAGTAAGGCCTCAATTGTAAAAGACATTAAGGAAATGAACAAGCCTGTCACAATTATACATGTGCCACTTGAAGAGAGATTTATAAAACGAGAGGAGGCTTCTGAAACATTGCAGACTACACCAAACGACACCTTGCACGAAATAAAGAATCTTAACTGTAGTACAGAAGTGGAAAAACTTGTGTTCTCTAAGGATGTCAATGTTGGGACACATCCTTTACCAACTACTGTTGATCAGGTTACACAAATCGATACACAACTGAAAACAATTTGTAAATGTGTACATGAAACAAATGTACATAATGATTTCAAGGAAACATTTGATAGTCTAGACATACCAAATGTAACATTAATTAAAGATAAAACTAGTAATTTGCCCAAAGAAAACATAGTTAACGTTTGCAGTAAATCTTTGCCTAATTTAAATGTGTCTGTGATTGATAGTTTGGAACGTAAAGAAATTAACGAGAATGAGCGAGGTCAGGGTAAAAGCACTTCTTATATTATAAGTCGAGCAACTTTGACTTACACTACGAAACAAAAAATTAATTTTCATGTTGTGGGTAACAATGATAAAATAAAGGACTTATCCTCTAGTGCAATTACATATCCGATGAATGTAGTTTCAGTATTTAAAAAGGAACTTAAGAACAAAGATTTGTTTGATAATGCAGACACCAAGATTAATAGAAATGAATATAAAAATAATAGAAAAATCCACGACTCTTGCGATTTGACGCCGCCTCACAGTCCATACGCCTTTGACAGTAGTAAATTAGTGAAACCATCGGATATAATAAGCACAATGGATGTTCATGGCAGCTTATTGAAAAATGACTACATTTGCGAACAGTTCCAAAGGGAACTTAATTTTATTGATTCGTTTTTCGAATCATTACAATATCTTGAACATTGTTCTGTAGCTGAACAATGTTTATCAGATAATAAAGTGGAAAGTTGGATAAATAGAAGTGGTTTCGATTTGAAGAAATTAGAGTACGGATCTCTTTTGTCTAAAATTGACAATGAGACACATGTTGATGATTCTGAAACAATGGCTTCAAAGAGTCTTTGTCTAGTAAGTATTGAACTTTGTGTTTGTAAACTTTTGTGGGAAATTAAACAGGTTTTCTTACTGTCACATAATGTATTTCCTATCACTGAGTGTAGGTCGGTAAGCAGTCGTGACATGAAAATCATTATCATTTACTTCATCACACGTATATAATAGTTGTTATCCACACGCTTCGCTTAAATTTGATTAAAAATAAAGACGTATTTGTCGTAATCCTTAAACGGTTTCTTGTATACATCATATTTATGAATTAATTTGTTAATTGTCTGTTTCACTTAATTATTATATTCCTGGATCTGAGAAATGATAAACAAATTATATGCTTTCCTACGCGAATAAGATACAGTTTCGCAGTGAAAAATATATTACATGTTCTACCTGGTGACAATTTAACCATCTTATATGTATATTTTGTGCTGTATTTTGACTTTATTGTTTCACCTTAATCGCCGATTTTAAATTTTTACTTAACTACTTCGCCTCGTATTCTGATTAAAGTAATTTCCAATAAAGGTAATTTCGCCATGTAAATTTTTTGTCATAGTTTGTTTAGTTTGGGCAGTTTTATCTTCGGCGGCGCTTCCGGTCTATTAGTTCACAGCGATCGAACATGCAAACAGTCAAAAAGTTATACAGATATTATTTTTTTAATTTCAGCTCAATTTACTCATCCGCGATGAGCAAAGAAGAGCTAAGAATCTATTGTTTGTGCTTAAAATGCGAGAAGATGCCCTGAAGGACTTCACTAAATCGCAAATTCTCTGGTTAGAAAACAAAAAGAAACAAGATAATACTGACATATCAACATTAAAGAAAAAACAGCGCGGAGCATTGCTCAAACTTCAGCACGAATGTGGGGAAATGCAACGGATGCGCAAAGCTCTTGTAACACTATCAGAGAAGCGAAAAGTGGCGCTGATTAAAACGAAAAAGAACATAGAATTAAAATTAAGAAACAACATCGATGTCGATCAAATTCTTTTGGGCAAGAAAAAAATTAAAAGAAACACCGTGAACGATCGAAGTTTAGCTCCAATTAAGTGCTTCGATTTGTCAAGTAGTGGATGTGACGATAGTACAACATCACAGCCGAGGTCTGAAACAACCCTCGTCACTCCCGACGCACCCGCGCCCGCCGGCACCGTATCCAGCCTCGAGAAGTCGATACAAACTGGCGACGGCGCAGCGGGGCCGTCCACCGCGGAGCAAGCGACGAACACGGTCGACGAGAACTTCGTGGTGGTGGACGGCGGATATCTCAACATTCTCTTTCATAATTTGTCTCTACCTAAAATATTCAGTAACGGTAAACAGTATGAGATGAACGAAGAAGCACTGAAAAACATAGTGAATACAGCTAACAACAATCGCACCAATGTAAACGAAGGGGGCGATATCGAACGGTTCATGGATCAAATTAAAAATTACGACGTGGACCGGTCCACGTCACCGTCCACGGCCCACAGTCTCGTCGAGGAGTTTGACCAGTATTACAAGGTCTTGGGGGAGGAAGACAGGTCGGGTGTAGATTCTCCGCAAGACGGGAGTACACCGCAAACTCCCGTCATATACGAGACGAGAGACACCGTGATTCACGTGGCGGAATCGCGGAACCTTCAGGTGGACAGGGCGGAGATAAAGTCAGCGATGGAAAATGAAGAGCGAGATAACGAGGAGCTGAAAGTGCTCGACAGCTTGGAAATGGAGCGTGACGTTTTGTACGAGCCGTTAGATAGCTCGGAGCAGAATGACTCGACGGACAAGGAAACGGTGGTGGCGAGCGTGGCCGGCCCGCTGCCCGTGCCCGCGGGCGCCGCGGCCGCGCCCGCCTCGGACGCGCCCGCCTGGCCCGCGACCAAGTCTTCAACGACGTCCACTAACTCCGGTAAGTGTCGTCGTACACGTCATTACTGAAGTTATACTTCTTTAGGCGCGTTATGAAAAATTGATGAGAGTGAAATTTTGAAAGCTACAGTATGAGGT
>DWQT01002249.1:0-14559 GCA_018244895.1 Myscelus amystis hages | reverse complement strand
AAGTGTAAAAAGTACAGACATTAATGTCTGACACTTATGTCACAATTTCTGTCGTAGTCTGAACGTACCATTACGTAGGTACCAAATATATACCGTACTTAAAGTTACTAGATTTACTAAAGAGTGACCCTTTTTATATAAACTTTCTAGGTGTGTGATAAAGAGTGTTTTAGTTTGATTTGAAGGGGCAGTATGGTCAGTTGACTTACATGCCTGTTTGCTATTTCAATCGATGAATATAAAAGTAATATTCAAGCAACAATCAACAGAACTGGCGGATTGTTTTGAAATATCTGAACCTCGTCAAAAGCAAGGTGAGAATCCACAAGAAAAACATTTGATGAATTGAAATCGAAACGAGCGGAACCCTAATGTGTTTTATGTTCCTCGCTTCACAATTCCTTTTTTAATATCAAGGATTGTAGCCGGGATTACGATTTGAATAATACCGTCAAGACAGCCGTGGATGAAATAAAGAGCTTATGAACGAGAGACGAAATATACGCTCTCGAATATTTTTCATATTGATGCATTGTTTAGCTGGTATGTAAATTATGAGTCAGGGACTTAGTTAACAAACATAAGTAAAAGACGGTGAGACATAATACACAAACCCACCTTGGAAGTGTTTTAATTAGATGCTGCTGTTTAAGACGTTTTTATTAATTTATTACGTCGTCATGAAATTAAACTGAATGATAAGGATCTTTATAATTAAATAAAACTAGGTAATCTACATTAGGACAGTATTATAAACTAAAATTTACTATAAGAAATACTAACCAAATATTTTATTACATTAAAATGCAAGTTATGTGCAGCAAAATGCAAGCAAAATAAAATTAACTAAGTTTCTTTTGATTTAAAACATGTTCATGTTTTTTCAAAACTTTTTGATTACCTTTGCGATTCTAATGTTGATTTTCCTCGCACAATACGAGTATTGGCGTAAAGTAGAGTCACTGTCAAAACCAATTTGAAACGGAAACAAAATTTTCATTTCAATATAAAATTTATCATCGTACTACTGACGGGTGTTCACTTTAGGAGCCAAAATCCTGAAAGCTTCAAATCACGGGCAATCTATCCAAGCACCGCGTACTATAAAAATAATAATTCGTCTCAGTCAGCCTGTCCAGAGCATGAGTTGTGAGCGATTTATCATTCGAACCGAGTGCCTTGGGACTCAACTACACCGTACACGCTCGGCTTTGCTACAAGACTTTCTAGATTATTTGCTCCACAATATATTTTTATCGGTTTTAAATCAACTTCTGCAAACGCTAATAGAACTCGCATTTGTTTTGGATCAGCGATTTTATGGAAGACTCCTTTCAAATATAAGATTTGAACCACTTTGTTTTTGATATTATCACCAACTAGAATTTTTTCCTAAGCAGCTTATTCAGTTATGTCTAAATTACCCTGCTCCTAAGATAATTCCAACTTTTGACAATTCTAAGCTAACGTAACAATATATTTTAATAATTGAGCGTGTTCCCGTAATTCTTCTGAAATATATGAAGACGATTTTAAGTGTATTTTAAGCAGCAATGTTAAAAGGCGTATCAGAATATATCAAACATTACCTACGTTTTTCCTATTCCACAATGCCCCACACTTGCACCACACAGGACGCGTTCGTGCTCTCGGGAGCAACCGGGTGCTACCTAATATCCCAACGGTATCAACTTGTAAATGTTGTATATATTTCAAAAATACACACGCAGCTGTTGTTACGTATATATCCTTACTACCTTTAGGATAACATTAATTTCTTTAACCATGTAAACATTATTGGACTTTTGAATCAAACGTTTAATTAGATTTTTCACGCCAATTGTACTTATAGTACATATTGAAATCATTTCCAGCATCACTTTTTTCTTTTTACATTAAAGGCCTTCTTAATAGCTTTCTTTTTTACGCTCTCAATCGCTCAACATTTTGTAGTGGCTTTATATAAAAAGCGATTAAGATCCACTTCGTACGTCTAAACGATAATTCGAATCACATCAATCGTGAACGTTTATCAAAGTGTTATATCTTGATATTACGTTTCGCACAGCATCAGTCCAATCTAATTCACCTATCCATTACTCTGCCGACCAAACAAAAAAGATACGCGCAGTTCCATCAAAAACAACAATCCCTGTCATCATTACAAACGCGGGCCCACTGACCTCGCTTGAAAAAATAACTGGTTCCTGACGAGCGGCCGATTAAGTGATCTCCCCGCTGTTCCACCGATTTCGAGTTAATTTCTTCATTTTGTTGCGCCTCGGCCTTACATTCTTGTTCCTTTTGCTTATCTGTTAACATTCCCTCGAAAACTCGGCCAGCCAATTTTTCTAATGGCCTTTCTGAAAACACACTGCGTACGATCAAAATTCTCCCTTCGTAATTGTAATGAAAGTCTTGTTACGCCCCGTTTGACAGGCGTGAGAGCGAAACGCTGCGAATGCTCCTACAGATCTGATGTTGTACAGAATCAGGTAATGTAGGGTGCTTAGATTAATGTGGTCATGCACTTAGTACATCGAGGAATGACTGTACCCTTGATGGTATATTCACCGTGCGTACACAATGAATAAAGATGAACGTGAAACGAACTACATTGGATCGTTCATAAATATAAAATGGCAGCGTATTTTCATAAGTCCTCAGTGGACTGAAGCAGATGACTTAATGGCAGCGAGATAATGCGTAATGATTACTTATAATAAACGGTTAGCATTTATTAATTTTTGGCGAAGTAAAATAACCAACAAGTTGTAAGAAATACCTACAAGCGATCTAATAGCACAGTTCATTGACGTTCTATCAGGTAGTAGAACGGCAAACGCTTTATCGTGAATACTTCTACTTTGAATTACATTTACCTTCTCTTCTACAGAAATTAAAGCTTCTTGCTTACGACACCTGTTCATTGGGTTTTGTTTTATTTAATAATTATGATTTTATCGAAAAAAATGGGCATGGAATTTAATATCTTTAATATTTATTGAATTGTTAAATTTTAGCACGACAATATAAAATATACTAGCTGTTAGTGTAATATTAAATCTTATCGATACGATTTTCTAGTTGATTACTTCTCAGGTTCGTTGGAAACAAAAACAATTACGGCGTTGGAAAACAACTATGATGGAAAAGTAAACGAAGTTACGAAAGCTATTTCGTCACTATCTGTGGATTATTGTGTGGGATCTCGTCCAAATACTCGTAGTTTGACGACACCTATTTATACGAGGAAAATAAAGAGGAATATTGTCGATTGGTAAATCATTCTTCAACAGTGGGTCCCGTGGATGGATTTTTTAAATACATGCATCTAGTCTTTGTACAGAATTTATAACCATTATACATGGTCCGCTTATGCAAAATAAAAACCGTATAGAAATATAAATTAATATTACAAATGCGAAAAAACTGTCTATTACAATTTAACCTCAAAACCGTTCTTATTTAAATTTGGCATCAAACTGGAAGTACCGTTACTGTAGTCGTTATTAGTTTTATCGTTTACCTACTTTGTTGTTCATTAGTCAGCAGTGACTATTTTACTCCAGGTGGTCTGTTGGTCAGTTTGCCTAGTGCCAGAAATTAGAATTTGCTTTCATGTAAATAATCTTCTTGGACATTGGTTTATGTGCATCAATTTTACACAAAGTTCCACAATTAAATCACCAATTGAAGGGTCTATTTTGCTAAACTGTCGTAAACTTAAATAACTATCAAAACTTATTCCTATGAAATAGTTTGTTATATGATAGTCTCCAAACGATACATATCCAAATTGATATCACATCGCGTTTATTTATTAGTGAGTAAACAAAAATAATATTGTATTTATTTCCAATGTTCATTTTATTAAAGCATTCACTTTGAAAGCCCATTCTTTGTGTGCTTTGTGAAGCTATTGGTAAATTCATTTTACTATTTCGCCTGTTTTACCTAGATGCGTTTATTTTAGCACATCTCATACAAGATCACTTTTACTCGTGTTTTCAAAACACTAGGCATATTATTATGAAATGTGCATGTCTAGAAATGTTATTTGTTCATTATAATATCGTCCAATTGTTTACTGTTTATTTTTGAGTTAATTTGATAAAATTAAGGTCAATAATTATCTTGTATCCTTATGAAAGCTCATCGTGGGCGTGTGTTGTAAGCGATGCGTCTTCTTTTGACCTGTCATGTCATTTATTAGTATGTTTAATTGATTAATCTATTTAACATATTTTGCTTTTCTAAAATATTCCTTAATAGTGATTAATTTCATCTAACTATTTCATAGCACAAACTCATTTTGTAAGTCGAAGTGATTAGGGGAGGAAGCGAGGAATGTGTATACTTGGTGAACATCAATCATAGATTCGTTGATTGAATTCAAATGTATCTCGGAACTTGACCTAACGGAAGAAAGGAATTTCAGTTTGGTTAAGTAACTGCGATTACAATAGTTGGACTTTTATCTTCAACTGATTTGTTCGCAGATATCCAAAAACAAAGTAGAAACAATAAAAATTGAAGTCTACAATGTTCTAAATTATTGTTTTCATGGCTAAGGACTGTAAATCTTCCAATAACAACTTTCACAGATTGGATAATTTGTAACTCAAAGCTTCTTTTGAAAATTCGCCTGTAAAGCCCTATTCAAAACGGAATGAGGATAGCGTTGAATAACTTCACAGAGAGCCTGCAACGTACAACTGCGTCGAGGTCTTCAATATTGTTTCGTAACCTAATATTACGAAGATCAAAACTGTGACCTTGTCAGAGGAGGTCTAAATCTGTTCGTCTCGTGACAGCTCCACAGATTCCGATTTAGTCGTGAGCGAGATGTCATTCTGACGTTTTTATCACGGGTCGTGGCCCATTTAAGTAGGTATTTCCGATCTACGCTGCCTCCTTGTTACTTTTGTTTTAATGGTTCTTCGTATTCTTCAGTGAATGTTAAAGAAATTGTTTTGTATGTGTCGTTATAAATTTAAGTTATATCGTCATTTGGTATTGCGTGTTTCAACTTATATATTTCACCCATTTTTATCGAATAATTGTTCAGTAAAGTACATTTTGTTGTTTGTTTACTTTCAACGGATTCTTATTTTAACTCGTATATCTAGGGACTGCAATTTAACAGGACTTAGGGGTAATATTACTGTTGTACATTATCTCAATAATATTCCATACCCTACATGGAATTACAATATTCGTCGTTTTAACTAAATTTTTCAATAGTATTTTCATTCGGTTAATTCCAAATACAAATATAATACACATCAATAACCTCGGAAATTTCGTAACAAAAACATGGATATCATTGGCAGCTAACTTTCAAACTTTTGTCCGAAAGCTTACAATGTAATCACTTATGTATGTGCATATTTGAGGGAACTGTGTATTTGAAAGCTTAGAGAATCATGTGTCGGATAACGCGTAATGACTGATGACATTTGAAAGCGTTCGCAACAATTGAAACTAACGCAGCCGCTCTACCATTTTCAGCCTTAATGCACCACGTTATTGATATTGACGGCAATTCAAACATCGCTGGGGATACTAACTGGTGCAATAACACGAAAATCACCGTTAAACACATGAATCAAACTCCAAATAGTAAGGTCAAGTGCTTTAACGAATACGCCGAATGCCATACAAGATATTCATAAGGCGTCTAAGCTAACAGCCGTGAAATGAAAGTTTTGAGCGATAGATGTGTTAACGTTTTTTGTGCGTAATTAAGCGTGGCTGTGATATTTTGAATTTAACCGTCTATTATGTTGTTGCGTCGGCTTATATATTTGTTGCGCATAGTAACAATATAAATATGTAGTAACATTCGACGTATAAATGTAAACAGCCATACAATTATATTCTAGTCTCATAATTCGAAAAGATATGTAAGTCACGTAAAAACCGTTCCAACGGACGATAATATTTAGATAAAAAACAGGGTCAACAACTTGTATGACATCCTTTATTACAAACCTTCATTATAAACGAAGTCATATCAATGATAAAAACAGGTGAATTTCCTCTACCCTGGGACCGTATTATTTGATCTTAACAAACTCTGATTAACTGAAATTAAATATCGTAACTGATTACCCAAGCTCGGGTTTCGATATAAAGGTAAGCCCGGGATTTATGTTTGATACCATAAATAATTCAATAAAAGCGCCCCCTGTTAAATCCAACAGTACAATTGCTATGAAATAGTAAAACGTCGTAAATAAATCTAAATCGGGCAATAAGCCGATAACGATGGAACATTTTAATGACACTCCATGCCCCAATACGCTTATATCGTTCAGAATCGTAAATTTGTTAGTGTAACCAACAACTATTGAGTGCTGGCCATTTTGTTAATGCCATATTCCTCCGCTTTTGTTTCGCCCGAACACACTCAGTAATAAACGAGGTGGCAGATCGTAAAACTGGGCTTTATCGGCATTTGTCCGAGTTTGTTTATGGCCTTACAGGATTGCCGGTGTGATTGATTCAACTTGCTCTAAATAAATTTCGGCGTCTTCGCTTCCAAAAACTCGGTCATCTTGTTTGTTCTGTGTCGTTCTATTAAAATTTGAATTAACTAGAGATATTTTTAGCGCCGTTAACATTGATCGCGATATAAAATAACTGGACTTATTATAAGGAAAATGTTTTGACTCACGGTGTTACGTAACGGGTTTTAATAAAGAAATCGCTTACAAGTGCCGACCGAATGCACGTTACGTGAAATCTTAGTGATGTTATTTCCAAAAATAGTTTATAATCAAATTCTGTTTGAAGAAAATGGATATTGTTGCCGACAAAACACATGTAAAGCGACCACTACCACGATATCCAACATGTAGTTGTATAAATCGTCTTTGATCATTAATGTAATTTTGATTGCATTTAATTCAGACTCTTACTGCTTTCGACTTTAAGAATACTTTGCCATAAAATTGCTTCGCGTTAATCGTTGGATGCTATCAGCTCAGAAGCTTATGGTGCAAGTTCTCCTCTTGCTTGGTTAATTAAGACATGGATTATCAAACGTTTTGGAGCAGTAAATAAAAATGTAATCTTTCGACGTTAGAGTATAGGCGTCTCTATAACACGCTCTTATCTCGCAATGGTAAGCCGAAACCCATGGGGTTTCTTTGATCCCACACCTACGCACACATTTAAAACGTAATATCCTTCCAATAATACTAATGCACTGTCAAATTTTAATGTAACTTGTGATAAAGAACCAGGAAAGGCCACATATCGAATGTGTACCATTATTCTACCTACTGTAATGGAATTGTGACACTGATGCCTTTTGTTTGTTTGCAGGTAAGCTGATGGCTACCAACTTTGTGATATCGAAGAGTAAGTTAAATCTATTTGAGGTCTAAAACCTTACAATTTTCATTTTATCAAAATCTGTTTCGCAAACTCGTGAATTCTTCCACCAAGTATTTCATCGAAAATGTTCATTAACAAATTGTTTAACAAATAACGGAAGCGTTGGTCGCGAAAAAATGTGATGTAAAAAATATTGAGTACATTTTGAAGACTCAAAGTAATTCCCATTTAATAATGCACCCCAAATTCGTCTATTATGAGATATTCGAAGAATTGTCAAGTTGTTATGCCACGGTTCTTGTTCCCAACATCGAAATTACATTAAGACACTCATTTGTAAACGAATAGTAACTTTGGCGAAATATTTTTCCGCGCTCTGTCTCTGCATTCCGAAACATTAATTTGTTTGCGCGCCCATTTTCCCTGTTCGCTCACACTTTGTACGCTTCTCCTTAAAGCAGGTCACAGACGAACGACAATAGGTTAAAATAGAACGTAGGATGTTAACGTTAACGCACATCCGACGAGTTCGACGAAAACCAGACAGTTTCAGTTAAAAAATATTACATAACTGTTGCTAGAGAAATAATGGTGAGTATCTGAAACAGATGTAAAGTTGCCAGTCAGAAAATTTGCGAAAGAAAATTTTCGTTTTTAATTCAAGACTAATCCTCATCTTGGTATGTTTGGTAGTAAGTAGCATAAATTAAAATTCCCCTTTTTATCTTAGACATTTTATGTGGATGGTCTATTTTTCATATGAACTAGTAGACAATATTAATATTATATGTACCTATAATATCATTAACACAGCAGTAAATTAGGGAAGTTGCAAATATTTCATTTTTCAGGAGATCGACTTCTAAAATGAATTATGATATAACAAAGAAATAACTACACTTCAAACACTAGAGTTACAATATTTTACCACTGTGAATTAAAAAAAAAAAAAAAAAAAAAAAAAAAAAAAAAAAAAAAAAAAAAAAAAAAAAAAAAAAAAAAAAAAAAAAAAAAAAAAAAAAAAAAAAAAAAAAAAAAAAACTACTCCTAAGATGGTATTTGATAGGATAGTTGTAGAATTAATATAGCCGTTTCTATTTTACATATACATATACATGATATTGTTTAGCAGGTAAATATTTCAGTAATTAAGGCACTATGCCAGAATTTTATTGTTCAATAAAATGTATATTTGGAAGTCATATAATAATTCATTCACTCGTCAAAACATTTTAATCATTCGTTCATTGATAGAAGTAAATTTATTAATTATGATTTCGTTTACAGCCACATTCATATATTAATTCGGTCTTACATTCATTGTCATTCATTCGGTAATTTATTCATTCATATAAATATTTGCTATTCATTGCATTCCGTTTTCCATATAAGAATATATTTCATTCAGTTGATATTTGCAAATTTAGATAGTTTAAGAAAGAAAGGATCGCTATCCCTTTGATCTCTTAATATATATAACTTTCTGTTTGAGAACTCTTTTCAACAGAACTAAGTTTAAACGGCTTAGTAATTCAATCGTTCAGAAAGTTATCGAAGATTAAGCCCGATATCGTTCGCGTAGAGAGCTTAAACGTCTCTAACAATATTGTATTTCTTTGTTAAATATCACTGAACATATTTTCTTTAGGTGTTCAACAGTAAAAGAAATAGATTATACAAAAGCAGTGACAGGTAATAAATATTAGATGTTTTATCTCAGGTGGAAATCGTTGACAACAATAACAATAATTTCATTTATGACATCAATTCTATTCTGTATATGAACTGCGAGAATTTAGCAAAACCTCATTTAAAGTGGCATCGAGATAAAAACTACGAATACCCACGTATGATTTAAAATTCGTAAACTCCACGTAGCAAAGTTCCACCAAAACTCGTATTAGGTACTCAGCGATTCATAAATTAACTTTATGCCGATTCAACTGGAATTATCTTCAAATGATGCATTACCTCAGCTATGTAATATTAGTGTGGAGAGAATTAATTTAATAATTGAACTGTGCATTGCTCACCTGTATGCGGAAAATTATCATTTGTAATCCTTTATCGTCATTTATATACAAAATATAAAATACGGGAATATAGAATAATAAATATAAAAGAACACCAACAGAGAAATAAGTGAGAAAGATGCTGTATTTTCACACATTTCATAAAAACAAAGTTAAGTTTTAGTTGTTTGAAACTTGAATTTCGAACGTTTCAACAGTCAGTCCTAGTGCGACAGAGATACATACATAGAGGTATATAATCACGTGATAGATTTTAAAGGTTATTTTCCACAGGAATGTGCGATACATTGGGTGACATTAGTCACCATTAGGTTATTCAATGTTATCAATATGTGTTCAATAAACTGTCTGTTAGACGGTAAATACTCAAAAGTAGGTTAGACGTGTGATTATAATCTAATAAACGCGCGTCCGGATTGTAAAAGTGATGATCGTATGGAAATATCGCTTGTTAAGCATCTCAATGAATTTCCGTATTAAATAACTTGCGTTTGAAGATATGTGCCTTAAGCGATTTTATGCGTCTGTATTAATTTGTACGTATATCAAGATGGATTCTATTATATATTATTATAATAAATATTGAATTGTTTGTATAACTTATGCATAGATATTGTATCTATGTAAAACAAATATACTTACGGCGGTGACATGTACCTGCTGCGTAACAGCGATTTATTGCTTTGGTTTTACAAATAATTTTGTTCCTTTGTTCACATTACATTATAGGTTAACAATATGTTTTCGGTTTCAATTATAATGATATTAGAATGCTTTACCTATAATCAACACCGATAAAAGCCACGTTAATCTGTTTTGTTATAACAATACCATTTTACAATTATAATGAACGTAAAATCCCATTAATTATTCAATATTGACGCCTATAAATTCATTTCGTATTTCATAAACAATTTCAAACAATAACGTTCATACGAGTTTTAATTATTAGCTGAAAGGTAACGAACAATGTATAGCATACGGTATATTTAAAATCAATACGGCTTTAAATATGTTTTTGAATATACGAATTAATATTAAACAAATATATAGCTTTGATTTTACTGAGGTGTGATGATATCAGCAATTAAATTTGTATCAATTTAATTCCAATTATGTTATCAATAGTATGTTGCTAATATGTACCTACAATACTTTATTTTTCAATAGTCCAACCGTAATAATACCTACGAATTACACTTGGGTGCGTTGACCCTACAGAATAGCGGAGGAAAAACACACTTGGCACTCTTTTTAACGAAGCGTTAATCGTTACATTACGTTATGTCATTTCGAGTGACATTGGCGTGAGAAGGAGTAGGTACTCACGTGTGTAACACCTACTCGTGTGTCAATGTCTAGCCTCTCTCAACTAATCAGCAGTTCTTTATGTGAATTTAAAATACACGTAGATATTACCAGTTGGACAATGAATAAAAATTGTGTGTATGAGTTGTGTGTGTTAATTGTTTGTGAGCATAAATATGTATGAGTCAAATATTTATAGAATACAATAGAAAACGTGACAGTCTTCAAAGTGTTTTTCTAATAGGCTTGCACAGATTACATACAAAGTTGTCCTTGGTCTGCAAATGACACTTAACATTAGCTAGATAAAGAATTAGTGTTGATCGTAAAATCTTTTCTGGATTATGTAGATAATGAGCAATTATTTTCAGTCATTAAGCAAGATGGATCCATTAAAATTACTTCGCTTCTGTTTTAACAGCATAGTACATTTCAATTAGGTACAGACGATAATCCAATCACGACTGATTGATTTCGTTTAAAGAGACCCGCTGCTCCGCGAGGGAGTGAAAATTCACGTATACAGCAGCACGGGACAAAGTATGTCTATTACCGAAGCGCTTGTATCCATAAATCAGTTGCAGATTGAAAACGACGAGTGAAATAACGGAATATCAGGGACGCTGATTTTGGGTTCGGTGGCAGCGGGTTGTAAAATTTCTCGTTAGCTGGTATTGATAAAAGACAAACTTTGAAAGTGGCTACAACACTTTTGTAGTTTAACTATTTTAACATCTTTGTTAATTTGAACTTGAGCGGAGAAAGAACTTTGACTAGATATTGAAGTTTTCAACAAGAGAGCCGTATTGGAAATATGTTAAGCAAAGTATATGGTACAAAATATTTCGTATCCGCGGGATTTTTAAACAACGCTAAAATTCCTTTTATTTTCACATCCAATCGATTCTGTCTCTTTAAACTTTAGTTACGATCTTTCGCAACTTATACAGTAGTACAAATGTTTACATACAATCGTAAGCGTAGCGAAGAGCGTGTCACGGAAACGCAATTAATTCATTGATAATACCACGAGTAGATCATTGAACCCACGTGCAAATATAACTAAGAACAATTAAACAACGTGTAAACAGCAAGAATGTTTCGCTTCAGCGTGTATTAATGATAGCGATTAATTACTCGTAAAGATAAGCTTACGCGCATCGTAAAATACGTGTTCTGCCGGATGCGGTCGTTTACGACACACGTACATAGATACAAAATAGTATAGGTTTGCGTTGAAATTCACCGGTGATAACAAAGTATTTATAGTACGAAAATATATTGTAAATATACGAGTATTGCTTTTGTGAGGTTAAAGAAATAAATAAATATTTGTATGTACTAACTACAACGATGTTTTAATGACAACTCTTTTGAACCAAAATTGTTCGAACAGATCGATTTGTGCGGTTTTTAATGCGGCTAGTGGAGGTTCTGTGCGAAATATCAGTGTAAGCAAGTATTATACACGCTAATGTACCGCCACCTGCTAACGGGCCGACAGTCGGACACAGATTGAATCGCCTTGTGACTTATGCGCCCGGCGCAAATCTTTTGTATATCTACCTACATACGGCGAGTGTTCTTAAGAAGAAGCCGCTCCCTTAAATACCTTCACATCAACTGGGCTAGACAAGATCTTTCATTCTGCGATTTGCTGGAATACCTAGAATATTTGTGTGGATTCAACTTAGTTTTGAGGCTTGATACTTTATCAAATGAGCCATATGCGACCGTGTGGTCTTACTGATTGTAAGGAACGTTTTCATATTTTACCTACTCGACGTAAGTGGTACGAACGTGTAATGAGAAGGCATGAAAACCGTATGACTAGGCAAGTCCTCAAAATAAATAGCGGTCGGAAGAACCGAGAAAGACCCGTTCAAACTTGGATTACAGTCATCAACAATAGCCCGAAGACCGAAGTAAATTACTCGACGACTTAGAATCGACGCCTCTGACGAAAAATAACGGAAACAGCCGACCCCAACTGAAACGAGATAAGGCTTCGCAAACCGAAAGATTAAGATTTTAATCAACTTAATTTAATTTAATTTATGTGTTTATATTCTCTTTGAAATATTGTTTTCAACCCTTTTATTGTCCTTCTGCTTAACATGGCTATGCTCTCATAGTGGTGTTATGTATACCAAACGCGGATTCCAGACTCCGTGTAATATTCCAATTTTAACTTATACAACGCATTTAACTTTGTAAAGATAGAAGTACCGACTTGAACGCAAATCCCGGAATGGATACTGAAATCTACCATTAGAGTGCCACAGCTAAAATAAAACAGAGCTAACATATTATATGAATTCGAACGTACGGTGTTCTTCAATGCATGGGGTGAGAATAATCCAGTTGAACAAACAGGCTTCGCAAATAAACTTTTATGCGAAATTTGGCACGAGAAAAACTTTATTTTAACCTTTTGAAGCGTATTGGCAAGCGGTTATTACCGCAACTCTCGGCAGCCAAGTTCCGAATTAGAACTATGGGAAACATTTCGGAACGTTTAATTATGTACAACGAAGAGACCCCGAATACGACCCTAGCGGGTTGTTCCTTTACAGCTGGATTTGTAAACTATTCCATTCAATATTTAGATCGCGAGAGCCCTGCGAACGAGATCGTGACCTTACGTGGGCGGATTTACATTGTTCCTGAAGATTACTTATTTAGAAACAGCGTTATCTAAATGTATTCTTGTTCTTTAATGGTAATTATTATTATACAAGGTCGATGGGATTTGCAATAGGGTCAAAGTATTAAGCTGTATACAGACACTGTTTTAGTATGTTTTAGGGTACTGAAAATTGGTGTTAATTTTCAAGTTGAGTTTATACTGCTGACGCGTTAGTCTAGTGATTCTTGAACTTGATTGCTGAGCCCCGAGTTGTGGGTTCCATTCTCATCCAGGAAAAGTATATACGTACATGACGAGCATACATATTTTTTCTGTGTCTTGGTGTAATTGGGGTAAAGAGTAATTGGCGTAATTTATCCATATGAATGTGTATTTGGCGACTAGTCACTTGTCAACTTTCTATGATACAGTTTCTTCTTAAATTGGAATCAAAACCAGTGTCCGGTGTTTCAAAGTATAATTATATTTGATTCATCTCCTTTTAGAAGTTCATAGCTGCATAGCTGGATAGTCCTAAGCCTTCTTAATTCAGTTATTTCTAGGTATCGGCAATTACATATTATTTTGCCGATTTTAAGTTTAATAGAGAGGGAATACAGCTAGCCTCTACAAAAATATAAGAGTTTAAATTATCTTCTCGCGATAACAATGTACTCAACCTGAGGGAATATCAATATTTACTTCAAAATTTATGGAGTTCGCTAACCTAATTGTATACTAATGTTTTCTAGTATAATTCCAACATAATGTAAGCAGTTATTCAAGTGAAATAAAAACATAGTTATATGTCGATAAATGTAATCGTGCATGAACATTATTAACATCGAACACTTGTATTGAAATGAGATAAAGCGGCAACGATAAAAGGTATCCGGCTTGTCACCACTCGCCAGTATCGGCCAGCTAACAAGCTAGTAAATTACGATCGGCCGAACAATATGGCCGCCCAAACAATGCTTTATTGTACTGAAAATTGCCTCTTTACGTGATACTATCTAATGCTGGCCCGCAACGAGAAACTCTGTTACCAAAGACACTTAAATAAAACAGTTGTTCGTGATATTCAAGATATGATTTATTATTAATAATAATAATATCTTAGGACAATTCCACACACGGCTACCTGATTCCAAAGTAGGCAATCTAATGCCTGTGTTATGGTAACCGGACAGCTGATAAACATACATATATACATATTATATAATACTTATATAGATATTT
>DWQT01002248.1:0-14561 GCA_018244895.1 Myscelus amystis hages | reverse complement strand
GAGCCATTAATGGAACGAAGTCTTATTTTTAAGAGGCAAATTGCTAATGCCACTGCTGAATATCAGTCTGAATTGAAAGAGCTTTTAAAAATGCCAAGCAAGAAAAAATTAGGTACTACATTTTTTAAACCATTGCCTAAACCTGAATATAATATGTGACATTAAAATGTCAGGTCAAAAGCTTGAATTAAACCGACTTTTGTCTTCGCTATTTTTATTTCGTCGCCTAGGAACGTATCCCCTATAACCCCATATAAATCACCGTTCCATATTCACGGTTTCTGTATTCGCGGCATATTTATGGAATGTATCCCCCGCGAATAAGGAGCTTCTACTGTACTTCAATAAAAGCATAAAACATAAAGTATGTATTCCATCTCATTCTTTTGCATGTACAACCCTACAGATATATAAATATGTTTGTCTCTTTCTACGTAATGCCTTAACTTTCGTGTTACACTTGATTTCACTTGTCATAAAATTTCCTTACCGGGCTTTATAACTCAAATCGTTTATTAAGGAGTAAACTCCAAAAACTAATGGGGACTAGTTTAAAACTGATATTGTTAGTTTTTTTTTTATTATATGGAAGTAGGAGATGAGTGTGCAGTCCACCTGATGGGAAGTGGCTGTTGCCGCCAATGGACATTTGTAATTGACCCCAGATAAGATTAAATTCCTATCTCAGGTCGACCACAGACACGCCTCAACCCCTGAGTACTGAGCTGGAATGCCCCGAAAAAGTATGTCTCCCTTACCACACCCTTCAAACCAGAACACAGCAGCGCTTAATACTGCTGTTATAAGACAGAAATAGGGGTGGCGGTGGTGCCGCCGGAGTGGAACCACAGAGGCTTCTACCAGCAATGCAGTTAGGTGAAGTGCGGCGACGGACCTTGCACGGTGCCCCAGGGGTACTGGCGCGCGCGCACCGTCTTGTTGCCGATCTTGACGAAGTCCGTGCTGCCCACCACGGCGAACGGGATGTGGCTGTTCATGCTGGTGTTCACCTCCGACACCGACTCGTCGTCCACCGGGAACTGGTAGATCTCCACGCCGTTCGCTTGCAGCTCCTGCATTATCTTCGACTGAAACGTTACAATGGCAGACGAGTTCACATGATAACCTTTAACTATACCTCTTTCTAATAACGATTGTAATAAGAATATAAATAAAGTTTTGGGATGAATATTTTAGTTTATTGACAATCCTCAAAATAATGTATGGATTGATCCATATCAATTCCGCATACAACAGCCAAGAGCTTTACTCGTCGCGGTTTCATACACTCATTGTGAAGGAAACAATTATTATTGACAGAGTACAGAAGCGACATTACGTAGTCGAGCGCACGGTGGGTACATTTCACTGCTGTTATGTATTACCGCGATAGATGTATGGTCAAGAACAGAAGTGTAGCTTCATTATTAATATTGATAGCGTATTCTGAGATACCTTAAACTTCTGCAGCTCGGTTTTGGATATGGTGTCGGCCTTGGCGATGATGGGAATGATGTTCACTTTGGTGTCCAACTTCTTCATGCACACCAGGTCGATCGACTTGAGGCCGTGACCTGCAACCGCGGGGGCACAATACATATCGCATGCGACGCGGAGCGCGAGGCGGAGTCGTGTGCGCTTTGATGATATGCTTGCAGTACATTTGATATCGGATGCGTCATAGCGAGTGACTAGTTAATTGTTGAACATTAGTGGCATGTTTAAATTACTACACAAATTGTTCTATGCTATCGTTACCGTAGAGTTTACGTTTAAACAGTATCGTTAAACACTACTTGTCTTAGTAACATCTCAGAAATAAAATCCCTACGGAAAGGTATTATCGTTGAAAATGAGTATGGCTTCTAATACTTATAATAAAATACATGAAAAAGTGTATCTTGCAACTACCATTCCCTTCATAAACAAACCTACAAGTATATTTATTTACTTCATGCCAGTAATTGGCTACCGGTGACGACTCTATTAATAACAGATTATCGATCTAATTTAATAGAAAGTTGCTATCTATATGAGGCTGTTGTAGAAGGTCGTATTGATGTGACATGAAGGTCTACCCGTCCTGCTAGGACGATACCGACATCTCTATATAGTTACACGATGTTAGTTTGGATGAGATAGTAAACCGGCATGCCACCAACAGGCATTCAAGCGTTCTCTACACTCTCCCTCTGTTCTGCTGAGTTGTACAATGAAAGTTAGAATACAGTCCTTGTAGCTTGTTTACGTCTAAAAAAATTATAATATAAGAAAGTACTTACTATAAGCATTATCTGCCAGCCAAAAAATATTACATATTTTAATATACAGCATAAGTTCAGTGTCTGTTGCATTGTATTGTGTGAGTCACTTATTAAATTGCACATATATACATATATTATTTTAAATAAAGTATGCAAATATTTGTCAAATTGCAAATATAATAGTAACTAGATGTATTTATTGCAGCATAGAAGATATTTTGTTTTTAATTGAATGTACAATATACATGTCTCATATCATCATTACATAGATGAATTTGACCATAATAACTCATCACCCGTTGCAGTGTTTTCAAAAATAAGTTTATCAAGAATATTCTCAATTAATCAGAAATAATTCACTATATTGACGAGTACCTACAAAAGTTCATCAGGAGTCACCAGCTCCAATGAAAACCTTTACAATAATCCATATCCGTAACCAAAACAAATCACTCGAGAATACCATAAACAATCAAAGATTCAGAACAAACTAGCAGGTCCTGCATCAAAGGCGGTCGGGTAAAGTAAAAGTAGGTCCCGTTAGGCCGGCGGGCGCGCGGCGCGCCGGCCCGGGCCGTACGTTTTTCGTGTCGACACGAACGGACCGCGCATAGCAATCAGCGCCTAATGTCAAGGACAGCCTTATATTTCTATAGGTCACTTATGGTGTCCCAGTGACCCGGTTAACTAATTAAATGTCATTAGTTTATGGCGAACTGTATCAAATTGCATCAAATGATATTTTTCACATGTAGAGTTACATATTTTATCAACATCTTTAATAAAATATTGAATTCTAATGTATATTATGTAATATAATTTGTCTTTGATTAGATTCGATAGAGAAAAAAAAAACTGTCAACTAACCCGTTGGACAGATGAAGTACAGACAGACGTGCAGCCGGCTGTCATGGTAGGCGGACAGGGAGCGCTTGATCTTCAGCTCCTCTTGCAGGTACGCTTCAAACTGTGCGTCGATGTAGTCCACCACTGCCTTGAAGCTGTCCTCCTTGTTGACCTGGTCTCCATAGCCCACGGTGTCGCAGATCGTCAGCTACGTTTTAGGGAGAATAAAAAATCATGTTTATACCAATAGAAATGATACAATGATCGACCAGATTTAAGTTTGCTGGCAGGAGACCTCATTTAATTGTGTATTGTTTATACTGTCATCGGTCAATAACTAGAGTTTAAGACCCTAGGTTAAAACAATAAATAGTGACTGCTTAAAACATTAATGATTATCACATAAATGGGAGATTTTATAAAAGTAAAGCAAAATTGTGAATTACAAACAACATATACATATTTGTGGCAATTAAAAAAGATCCAAGGCTGAAACTATTTCATATGACACATTTGGCCATGTCTTGATTTGTTCAGTTTTGTCAAATGCAGCATGTTTATGAAATAATTAATATTTTACATAACTGATTGACTGACTGTATGTGGGTTGAATTTGAAAGCCATCAATGCATAGTAGGATGTAGGCAGTGATTGAATGATTGTGGCCTAATTGGATGCACTTATATTACAAATCATAAGGCTCCCCCTTGTTTTGCAATGACAAAGAAACAAACAATCCCACACAATTTGATTATTTGCTCTTAGTACAGCCATTGTACAAAGCAACAATACATAACATTTATTATCCGAGTGCTAGTTGATCCGATGTTTTCGTTGACTCCTGCTCAGCCACTAGGCAAATAGCATATCTTTAATGTATTGCTGGGTCAAGTGTGGGTACCTGTTTTGTCTTTATTAATAAAAACACTACATAAAAGAGCTTTAGGAAATGCATTGGCCAATTCATATACATATTGTACCACACACTCAAGTTGATTGCAAGTGGAGACTTGTGTAACTTATTTAATAACATTATGACTTACTTTCAGTCGAACACTGCTTTCCTGCAACTCGTATGTGTGGGCCTTGAGCTTCACGGTGGGCAAGTTGTGTGGGCTGGGGGAGGACTCAAAATTCGTGTTGAACAGAGAATCCATTAAAGTGGATTTTCCTAGACCTGTCTCACCTATAAAAATAAAAATTGATATTGACAATAACCTATTAAATTTATGGAGTACGAGTGCATAGGTGTAGCCGGTTTTAATAACCAAAAATGAAATATAGTGAGGGTTTAAGCAGTATTTTAGTCTCCTATTAGCAATATTAATGAATTGAAATGAATATTAGTCAAAAGGATAAAGTTTACATTTAATTGGTTTTAATATATATTCTACTAAGCTTGTCTTTTAAAACGCATTTTGAAATTTGGTAAGTGAACAAGTTTTTTACTCTAATACAACTTAATAAGATTGTTACTTATTATATTATTTAAGTATTATTGAAATGTAGAGTCGAGGCTATCACCAGAAGGAATAGGATTCGAAGTTATCTAATTTAAATATAGCCGGCCACAAAACGGGACTGAGATAAAGAATAAGTAGGCGAGTACCAGTTGGTGATTAATACAAGTATAACACTAAGTAGGCGCAGTGATTCATTATGTACTCACCGATGCAAAGTATATTGAAGACGAATCCATTCTGGACACTCTTGTTGACCAGCTGATCGGGCAGGCTGTCGAAGCCGACGTGCCCCGACAGCTTTAACGTCCGCATGATGGACTCCATCTATAAGGCAATTTCTCTTACACATTTGGGAAATAAATAATGCTTACATAAACCTTGCTATAGCAGTAACCAACATTTGTTTGCATAACATTGCCGGTGCAAGAGAACCATTTCCTCTTATTAGCAGTATTCAGTAGTGAATAAGCAGGATGCTCTCAACGAATTTATAAACAGTGAGAGAACGCCCATGCCGAATTAACTGATAAAAGGTATTAAGGTACATGATTTGTTACACAACACTGTGATAAGTTTATAAACACTAGAAGTCGTTACATTTATGGTTGTATAATTTCATTAATCAGCAAATATATTCCAATACCTTTGGAGGATCAACGTCAATCGCCGCCATGTTTAATTCAAAGTCTGTGACTAACTTGAAGTGAAGTCGGCATAATGTGATATCAATAGAAATGCAGAATCTACTCGTACGAATTTCACCCGACAGTCAAGGCAACATTATAACATTTGAAATCCAAGTACAGTGTCTGACTATTTTTTAAATACTTCGTCAGTTTTTGGAGAGTCGGGAATAGTTCATAAAGACGTACTTAAATTAATTACTATATGAAATGTAACACTTTAAAGGTTAAGAAATTTTAACTATTAAATGAAAACAACATAAGATAAAACTTGCTGGGTTTTTATTTATTAATGTTGGTAGTTCTGCTAGAAATGAAAGGAAGTTACCAGCACTATCTCGATTTCCAAATATATGCGGAGTTTATTTTACACAAACTTTGCAATGCATAGGATAAATTAGTTGTCTAGTATATTAAAAAAAGAACTATACTCCTTTTATAAACAATACGCACAATAAACCACACCATCTGAAGGAAAATAATAATGTGGGATATTTTTGAATTTTTTTTTATGAAGTTTATGTCTTCACCTGCAGTATTGTAACATGCCTTTAATTTTAACACAGTAATTATTTTTTAAAATTCACATATACTAATAAAAGGAGGTCGTAAACTTCTTCTAGTATTTCCCAATCAAAAATATTGATTAAGTTGGTAAATTATGCTATGATTTCTTTTAGAATGGCAACACTAACTGATTCCAAAATGGCAGAAAGCGACATTGGTGCGTTATCATGTGAGCCGATGTAATAATGTTTTCTTGAATTTTCTCGTCGTGAGTGGATTTTAAAATTGTGTATCAGTGAATTGTGACATAACAAATCATGGCGGACTTAAAATCTCCGCCGTTTAGTGATATTAAAAGACCTGAGGAAGTTGTCAGAATGACGACGAACGATAGTCTGAAATTTGCAGTTCTTATCGGGTTGATAGAAGTCGGACAGGTGACCAACCGCGAGGTGGTGAACACCGTTTTGCATTTGGTGAGTACCCATAATAATATGCCGCTTATTGCATCAGCTATAGGGCCAATGTGTCTTTTCCAATCCTATTAGAATCATCTTGGAAAGGTTATTCCAAATGTCAATGAATTTAATGGTGCGATGTTTTTAATGTTATATTGGATTGGACGAGGGGTAGCCGATATTGCGTTCAGATTTATGTAGCTTGCCGTTGGCGGCGTTCCGCGTCTATTTTCATTGTTTTTATCGATCGCGTTTACTGGTAAATGGTAGGATCGCGCGAGCAGCCTCGCGGCCGCGAGCGGCCGGCGAGCGCCGTGTTTGTTTTGATCACTTTAGTGTTGCATGATGCTTATTGTTTTATCTTTGAACATGATATTGATCACACAACAATCACATAATAATCAAATAAGTATATAATACGATTATTCAAATATCATTACGATATTTCTTTTTGTTTTTGTAAGGGCTATTTTGTTGACAGTTTATAACCCAATCCTTATAAACATTAGTATGGGCAAGATTCAGGTTTCTGGTTTCCTTTGGCTGCTTCCGTATAGGTACTGTGTTAACAGCATCATCTTCAGTCTAAATCTTCGCGGGGAATTGTATTTATTTCTCAGGCTAACCCAACACACTCGTCATCTTTTCACTCTGTGGTGTTAATATTTTATTAGCATACCTATTTTATCGAACCGACCGCCAAGCATGATGTCAATTTTAATGTGGAAACGTCACGCCAGCTAGTCAAATTAATCCAAGGCAATAAATAATGCAGGCTCGTATTGCTAAATAATAAACATATCAAAACGAGTCCATTCGAAACACGTTATGGTTAAATGCTTAGGTGAGTACCTATACCTACGATACCTAACCGGGGCGACCGAAGGGCAAAGCGTTAGGAGGACACCGGTGCGTTATTTGAAGATCCCGGAGTCCTCCGCATGACTGAGAAAGCCCACCGAAGGGTTTTAGTGGGTATGAATCTCGCATAACCCGGAACCTCTCCCAAAGCATCGCGGTACTTTTCAAAGGTTCTCCCGTCAACAAAGGGATAAGTATTTGTGAGTAATATTGATTTGGATCCATCGATTCGAGCCAAATACAAAATAAACAGATTGCACTCGAACTAGGCGAAGTGCTCCTCAAAATAACACAGGGCACCTATTGGGACCCGACAGCGTGTTGAGGGCAAAACTCAACGAATCCAAGTTTCATACTGTTCATTACAATATTTTAAAAGCAAATACGCGATTTTTTTTACTATTAGTCAACGAAACGTTCTAGTTAAGTGTGGAAATATCATCGACAAAATACGCGCGTTGAGTCCGTGGGTTGTTCCGTTATTTTAGCGAACCGTTCCAAGAATGCTAGAATACTTTTGAAGACACCGCAGGCGACATATAGGGCCTACATTTCAAATATTTTACTATCTTAGAATCTAAAAATCTGAGTACATTCTCTACATTTTAGTATAGGAGTTGAAGAAACGGAACAGTTAATTGACTTTCGTAGGTACCTAATTCTCGAACGAAAACTTGTTTGTGATAACACGCGATCAGTTTCATGTTTTATCCTCCTTCACTCCACATCATTTACATAGCGTTCAAATTTCGGGTCTTCCCAAAAGGCTTGGAAATACCGCGCCAGCCAATTGCAGGTTTGCATAAGTACATACTGTAATCGACCTTGACCAGAACTCTAGCAGTAGTACTGTTAGTATTAGGTAGATAAATTAGTACTAGACGCTATTATGCTATCAGTGTTAATAACCTACGTAGTGTTAATTGGTAATTGTTAGTGGTACTGGTTAGTATTGATTGATTAAATAATAGACCGCTTCTAAAATTACTCCATTTCTCCCGCTAAACAGAAGCGCTTTAGTTCCTATACACTCGTGAGAAGAGCGCGGTAAGTGTTGAGATCTAATTTAATCGTCAAGGTAAGGTGAGATCGAGCTCAAAATGATGCTTTGTTCTACTTAACATTAGAGACAGACGACATGGACCGTAGACATCGTAGTCGCACAAGCTAGAGCAACTAGCTAGACTAGACATACTTACGTGTGGGTTCTTTACTCCTATTAAACATTTATTAAGCACGTAGGACGGCAATACACCACAATATGCAGCTCATATATTCGGATCGCTCACCGGTCTGTCGCACTGATAACGGGATTATGGGGTTCATCGTTGTACACGCGCAACATTTTGTCGGTCGGTTTGGATATCCCCTGCCAATGCTTCTACATACGTCTGGCTAGATTCCAATTATAATCGTATAAAAGTGACATTGCATGTTTATCACTCAAGAAAACTTATTCAAGGGTTATGTGCAATTGGACATGTATCATAGTTATAAAACAATACTTTCATTCTTGTGTAGTTCAATAATATTATATTTTCTATTCCGCTTACCGCCTACAGTATAAGTATAATTCTACCTATGTACGCATGTACGTAGGTAGTAATAATTTCCTTCTGTCGAGTCTCTAGGTTACAGATAAGAACAAGGTGGTTAATACAAATCTAGAATTTATTTTCAATTACATACAAGTATTATTTTTCAAAAGTGTCTGTAATCGATAGTGATCGGTTATTTTATTATGGCGATCATTGATAGCTTCAGTTTCATTAAAATATGTAAAAATGGACGATAAAAATGTTTTCTTTAGTTACATTAAAAACGAGACTAGCGTCTTGCATCCGAGTAAAACAATGTATGCCGCCATCCGTGTATAAACTACTCGTATAATGTACAGCAGAGATAACATTAAAAGTAACAAAAGGTAGATTAAGTAACAAACATAATTGCTTTAGTGATAAGCAACAACAAGAGATATAGATTATGACTCTCTACAATAATGCTGTTTTAAGTTTTCAATTAATACGACTCGTGTTGTTAGAAAATAATTTATTCTTGTACTCTTTCCTAACGTTATAGTTCGCAGTTTTCAAAGAATCAACATTTCTATACTCAGTTTACGTTAACTCGTTGTGAAATATTGAGTTCCTTACGCGCCACCATCAGGGGCGAAGAAAGTAAAAGAGCTGAGGGTGTCTAGTAATTACGCTCATTTTTCAACTCAACTGAATAATCGGAATGCTTTGTAACGATAAAGGCAAACATCGACAGGAAACCCCCGGCACAGCTTAGACTGTGTTAGAAGTACATAATGTTTTTGAGGTGTGCGAAGTCTGCCAATCCGCACTCGGCCAGCATGGAACACTACTCTCTAATACCTTCTCACTGAGGAAATCTTTATCCAGCAGTGGTGTAATACGTTAAAAGATCGAAAAAATCGGCACTCCACCGACAGGAGGCGAAGTAAACAAATCGCGCAAACGAAATCACAGTCCTTCACTGCGCCGTCCGTTTACGTAATCTGTCGGTGTAATGTTCTGTAATACGACGCCACTAAATTGCCGTTTCGTCCGAGCTCTGATATTGATACGCCGACAATTCTACATTTTCCCAGAGACGGGACACTAATTGAGACATCAAATCGGTACTTGTCCGTGGGCGGCGGAACGATTTCTAATGAATTAAATTTAACTACTACCCGATTGTGTGCGATGCGGAAAAGGTATTCCGGTTGGTTCAATTCACCTGCTTTTTTCTATCAAGTATAAAATTCAGGGAAATTCCTAGGAATGTGTTTTTAGGTACGTTTACTTAAGTCGGAATATCATAGGTAGTTCACAATTTTTACTCCCCCATCAGCGAATATCTGATCTCTTGATCATAGTGTTCTACAGAACCATCATCATATCGATTACACGTTATTTAAATTGAGCGAGCGGACGCTTACATTCCTTATTTGAATAATAATTTGTATATGGTATCCTAAAATAATGATCTTATCTCGAAGAAGCATGATCCGTCTACCATTAGGGTTCTAGCGTAAAGGTATATTAATAATAATAATAGCAGCGGCACCCTAACTTATAGAATACAAATAACATGGCACACTACTTTGGCGACAGAATGGTTTGCTTGCGATTGTTCTATGTATAATTGCATCAAAAGTCCCCGACCGAGCGTGACGTCACGAGGCGAGCGAATGCAGCGCGTCGCGGCGACCACCATTAGTATGCTCCACTGTCGACAGTCGCTTGTTTGAGAGCTCGTTACCATAAAAGTTACGCAAACCACACCACAATAAACGCTAACTTTTTATTTCGCCCGTGAACAATGGACATTCCTCGCGCTGTTATTGTACGCTGTATTCAGTTTTATTCAACATATAATGCGTTATTGTACAGTGCAAATGCACGAATGGCCTCTTGGTCTAGTTGTTGTTCACTGCAAAACCGGAGGTCGCGGGTTCGATCCTACCCGGACAAACATTTGTGTGGTGAGATTTGTTCTGAGTGTAATAAAAATATCTATATACGAGTAAGTAAGATATAGTATGTACATATGTTTATCAGCTGTCCAGTTACCATAGTTTATTTTATTTATTTAAATTTTATGTAAACCTAAGACTAGGGGTTACAAAGGGCAGACCTAATGCCTAGCGGCATTGTCCTCCAGTCGACTCTGGGTGGTGGTGAGACATTGTGGCAGGTTATAAAACTAGAGAATACACATAATATATTCATATAAACACTAGATATAATAAATAAACGTTATACATTAAAACTTAAACATAAATATACATAATAAATACAAATACCTATATACATACATATATAATGTAACAAATAAAATAATAAATAACGTATACAATAAGACTCATACAATGACTCACCTATGGTTAGAGTCCTTTAAATAATGCTCCCGGACCAATCTCTTGAACGAGGTCTTGCTCGTAGCCTTTCGGATTTCTAGGGGTAGGGCATTCCAGAGCAGTATAGCCTGAACAGTAAACGAATGATGGAGGAAGTAGTTCCAACATTTAATTGTCTAATTTGGATTCAGACGGCTTTATGTTATTATTCTTGTTATGACACGGCGAGAGCGAACCGACCTTTTAATTAGTTATAATATTTTTTACTACAATCTGTTTTATTACTATAATCCTTTATAATACGGCTCCGGATTCGATTGAGCTACCTCCTCCTGAGTGTAGTTACACATGTAATTTTTTTTCTCTACAGACCTTACCTTACAACCAAGGGCGTGACGTGGTCCCAGAGGTTGTTTATTATGGAAAAAACATAACTTACGGTCTTTGGATTCATTAAATTAACTTTTTATAAAGCTATGATATCGTATTCCGTTTACAATTACGCCTTATCGAGAGATTCTACCTCGATATGATAATTCTATTGACATGATAAAGTTACTACAAGTTATCATATTATTTAATAAGCAAAAATTATTAACTTACCGCCGATGTTTCATACATCTTTCAATGAATTCGACAACAAAATACTTTTGGACTTTGCTCTTGTCTTGAGGTGCCAAAGAGAAAATTTCAACATTTAAATACACTAATACGAGTATATGTATTATATATTACACTGACCGTAAGTATGATGTATTTATATAAATTAGGTACACGAACAGAAACTGCAGTAAACCTAATAATATGTACTTCTTCATATTATAATTACATTTGCGGCTCGGTTCAGAACGGTTTGTTTATGAAGGTCTTGTCATAAAGAAGCGTTTTTGTATTAATGAAATGTTGTCTATTGATTTGCTGCTAACAATTTCTGAACTGATTAAACACCGATTTAGAAAAGCTAGCAGACGTTTCCGGGTATGCGTCTGATCGCGGCGCCCGCCGAGCGACGCAGCGCACTTGACCGCGGCCTTGATGCAGCTCGGGTGTTTTTTTTGTCTCGGACCGGTTCCACCATCGATCGCGCTGTTCAGTACCTACCGTCATTAATACCACCTATTTACGTGTACTACTTTTTGTTGGTCGATCTCGCCTAGTATATCGTTGTATCGTGTTTAAAATCTATCGCGTTCCATCGTGTCGTATCGAAAAATGGATTTTGGAGAGCCGCTTCGGTACCGTCGATGCGAGGGGTAAACTAGCTGAACAGTATCGTCTACCGGATGAGCCCGTATAAAGGCTTTGATGAAAGCAGAAGAAGGGAAACAAGTTTGTCTGGACTGTGGCCCCTGGAAGTCCTTTGCCTTTGCCTACCCCTATGGTAAATAGGCGTCGCTATATAGTATGTATGTATGTAGGTATGATATATTATTTAAGAGACTCGGAACATTCGTGCAATTGCGCAGCGGTATCAATACGCTTAAACAACATTGTAGTGGTCGGAAAAGAACCATCCAAACAGGGCACATATTTTTTTTTTAATCTTCTTGTCATCGATAAACTACCGATTAGCGAGATTCCGTTCGATGCGTTGAACGCGAGAAAAGTAGCTCTACGAGTCGGATGTAGCCGCATTTCTGCTTTATATTAATGCTGTCAGTGTTGCACTTGAAGATTAAAAGTCATCCGTCCAATAAATTGTTCAACTGGTCTCCGTTTTATATAAACGGATCCCTCTCAAACCTTAGCCGGTCAAGTTTGAAGTGTTTTTGTTGGTTGTGGCTGTCGGCCATAAATTATTGTATTCTTTCATCTTTCATATTTTCTCATTGTACATTATTTAGCAATGTAATATTACAGCAATTTTATATATTTTCGGTATTTGTATTATTGGTATATGAAACGACAACCCGACCCATATTAATAACTCCGAACTGAGGTAGAAAAATATTAACGAAGTACATACTTCCGATCTGCCGCATGACATTACCGAATGACACAAAATAAATTCAGTTCATTGCCTTACTTTAAAAACAGAGTAGTCGCGTAGTATGCATGTTTCCTCACAGTTTTTGACTCGTCATTATAGCGTACGATATTTTACTTTAAAATACATACACTATTGGAGTCGCTTCAGTCATTGTTTAATAAATATACGCAAAGGAAGATAAGATCAGTAAACGGATTACAAGAAGAAAGGATCTCTTCAGAAATACGGGCTCGTGTAAAAAAGGGGTAAATAAATTGAGCGTTCAGGTCAGAAGCTGATTGAATTTATCTTTTCTTTGAAATAATTTTAAGGGGCGCCTGTGCCGCCGCCAATTCGATCAGCGGCGAACAACGATAACATTACATTTTACTTTAAGAAAGAAACAGACGAGGGAGCATCGTCTGCAGCCGACCTCGAACAGAAGTCCAAGAATACGATTATTGATATCAGTCTACACCGTTGCTTTACATTAAGTAATACTCGTACTGTAATAGTAAGTAAATAATACTAACTGTGTATATTAATTGGCGTCATAGAGGCGTCGCTACTTTTGAAGATGTAAATGAAATGATAAATTTACCTACATATGTATGTATATACTTGTCTTTATGCAATGTACAAGTTCCAAAAAATATATATTTATGTTAAATGGGACGTGGCCGGTTTTTTGACTTAATATGCTTATTTAAAGGTTTGTTTTATCGATTTTCTTTTATTTTTACCAATACACACATTGACACTATCTAGAGGCAAAGTGTGCCTTACTTTTAAAACCTATAGTATACCTTTAAAATGTATTAAATGTCATAAATAAAGCCATTTTACATGACATAATTGCCTTTGCTCCAAACTGCCTAATGACTTTGTCATCCGTTTCAAAGGTGGGTAGGCTTATTTCTGCCGGATATGAGAGCGGCGGCGCTGAAAGAGAAGGGGCAGATTAATTGTGCCCCGAACCTTGGGGCAACCGTCCCGTAAACCCGGTTATGCTGTGTGGCACCGGGAATTGTATACTTTTGGTGTTAACGATGACATTTTGACTATTTATTGAACAATACTCGTGAAGGCAATTTATTAACTAAATTGTATGTAATACTTGAGTGGCCGTTATCTCCATCAATCTGAATCTCTCAATTAGGCTTCAAAATATTTCATTCATTTTAAGATAAATCATATGTTTCATTTATTGGACGGCACAATAAGCTCACGTGACAGCATGTCTTAGGAGTTAATATTGTTTCGCTGTCATCCGCTAGTTTAGTATGTTACGGACCTCGCGCTAATGCACAAGATCGGTGCCCAGCGTTGGGACGTAGCGCCGGTTGTGGCCAGTTTTAATTTATCAAACACACATCATCACAGCGTCGCAGTACATTGTGCGTGTTACAGTATTACACAACGCTGAACTGTACGCGCAAGTGTTAAAACAATTTATTGCACCGTTGATGCACTTAAGTCCGAGTGTGCAATTGTTTCATGTCTGCACATACGTTCAAAGCGCGAGGTGGCCGCCAATTTGCATTGTTTATCCTCATTAAGATGGTAGAACTCATGTAGAACGTACTTACGTTTCTCTGTGCGCGATGTCATACGCGGAGATAAACATAACAATAACTTGGTT
>DWQT01002247.1:0-14561 GCA_018244895.1 Myscelus amystis hages | reverse complement strand
GACATACTTTTTCGAGGCATTCCAACTCAGTCCTTAGGAGTAGCGGCGCATCTGTGGTCGACCTGAGATAGGAATCTAATCTTATCCGGAGTCGATTACAAATGTTCATGGGCGGCAGTAGCCACTTACCATCGGGTGGACTGCATGCTCGTCTTCTACTTCCATATTATAGAAAAAAAATTATAATAAAGTACGAAGCACATAATATCACATTAACACACTCTACATTCAAGGAATTGTTTTTTACTCGGATTTCAAAGTCCACCCTCAATCTGGGAGGCAGGAATCCAAACCACTACTTTAATCACCTCTTTGATCTTTCAGCAAATCCCTGTCACTGCCGAGGTGAGTGCCGAGGCAGAAGTTGGTGATAACCACACGTCCTGTCCTTTGGTTCAGCACTATGTTGCCTAACTTCAAATCCCTATGCACTATATTTCTCTGCAAAAGAAAAAGTATTCACATCAATGGATTTTTTAAATTACAAAGTTCAAAAATACACCCAATGAAAATCATACATTTTCACAGCTATCTTTATAATAAACAGTCACAGTGGCATCATTTGCTTTACTAATAAACAAACTATTTATCAACGGTTCCAAGGTTGAGTAAACATATCTTAATTTCTTACGATAGCCCATTGAACGAAATGATTAAGATTTTACAGCAGTACAAGCAACTTTCTTTATCCATTAACTTATATATCTATTCATCTAACAGTCTCAAACAAAACAAAATCTTGCTTTCCTCCGATATTAGTTACTATATACTACTTTAAAATTGTATTTCACAACAAATTTTTACAAAACAAACAGCAATAGCAACAATTTAATACAAAATAACAACAATAACATTTCATTTGGTAAAATATGAAACAAACCTTATGTAAATTTGCGACTACCCTAACTATATCATAAAATATCAAAATGGCTTCCTTCTCTGGAACCTTCTTCACTTTAGTGACGTACTGCTGTAGATTTATCAACTCGCTGCCTTTCTCACTGAACTGGTGGGCTGTGACACAATCGAGCACTAAAAATAGCCTCTGCCGGACGCGTCCGGTGTATACAGATCCGGGACCATTCGGATTGGGCATCTCTTCGAGGGCATGATCCTAGAATGGAAAATTACAATAATATTATTACAAATCATTGAACATTAACATGTATGCACTTGTTTAGCTTAATAACAATTAACAATTATTGATTTGATTTAACTTTTTATTTAGTGGTTCAGCCTTAGAATTGGGCCAAATAATTTTTGACTTGGGAGGAAGATCAGTACTTAGAAATTACCTATGCATAACTCTCATTCCAGAATGGTTTATTTTCAAAACATAAAATTTCATTCAAAATAAATCCAATATGGCACCCAATTTATGATTACATGACAGTAAAAATAATAAAATCAATAAGGGTCTAGAAGAAAAAAACTGCATATCTCCTATAATAACACTGTATTCCAGTTTTGTATGTTCCATTCTCCATTCCAGAAATCGTAACAACAAATGGGAGAAATCCGGAAACAGTATGTAAAGGTGTACTCAATATACCTTAAACAGTCCATGATGGTGAACAACACCGTCTTGATCCTTCAACAGAGACAGCAGAGAATACTCCGTGTGTAGCAGCATTTTCCCTTGCCTGTCATCTTGGGTTTCCACTTGGCCATCACTTTTCAACGCCAAAATTTTGATTTGGTAAAAATCATCAGTCTTTTCTTTCCTCGCCAAACACTGAACTATACTCTTGACTGGACTAGGCCCAAGTTTGGGCCCTAATAAGTAGGGGCCAGCTTTGCGCACGTACTTATCGGGCACAGGTGTACCAGCTGATGGCACGTCACTCTTATTGTAGAGCAATTTCGCTTTCTTAGGTGGCGTTGGGCCCAACTTTTTCGACCCTTTGCCACTTGGACTAGCGTACGCTGACACCCTCGCAATCTTTGGACTTGGCTGCAACAACAAAGGTCGTGATCTCTTCCCGTGGTTCAAATTGTCTTCTGATCTATTTTGATCCATATCGTGCTAATTTTTCAACTGTTGTTAATTTAGATGTAGTACAATGTTGGGAGAACACAATAAACGTGTCTTTATTTCTAGAAGTAGTATAATTATCCTAACTAAATCCAAATGAGTTACAACGGTAGTGAAATTCTAACTCGTTTTATTTACTGTACAAACGTCCAATATATCATTACTACTTAGTTACCTACACATTACAAACTTCAAAGGAATGAAAATTGTCTATGCGCAGAATGAACTATCATGGGATTCGTGAATGTATTTGAAAAATTATGAAAGATATTATCGATTATTGATATCCGACGTTGGGTGTGTCCAGAATTACATCCAAGTATAATTTCCGTAATGCCATTGCAGTAATTATTTGATTTTGGACAAAATGTTTAAGTTGTTTAATCGCTTATTATCTTTTCAACTCAAATTCTTTGTGTAAAAAAGAATAATGCAATAGGAACAACCCTGAATGAATTTATCAGTAATCAAGATATCAATGGAACAGTTTTAGTTTTAAATTCGGGAATGTTATGAAAAATTAGTGCCTCACTGATACAATAATTATAATCATGGTTCAAATCAAATGCTAATTCGACAGTCCGCAGTCTAAGTCTATGTTAAGAAGGGGAAAATAAGTAACAGAAAGTGGCAGCATCGGCAACAAGTCATTGTGTGTCAACGTCAAGTGTCAAATAAGTGTCCACAGATCAGATACCAATCAGCACCAAAATTAAAATGCAATTTCAAAACATCCTAATACGGTCAAGTAGTGATTAAGGTTCTCATATTAAGATTCCTAAAATGTCATTCACGTATATAATTTTTAAATTAGCTCGTTATTGACTAAGTTATTAAAATTGAAATTTTGGACGATGACATCGATGAATCATATTGATTGAAGTCGGGTTGTGCAACACCGTGGACCGTGTCGTGATTATCAATTTTGACAGATATTTTTAACCATGTTTTTATCGGTACTTATGTAGCTCCCGTCGACTTATTGTGACATAAATACTAATATTGCGAAATATATTTGGAAAAAGGATTTATTTTAAATATAGAATATATTGAAACAGCATGTGGAAAGGTCTCAGGCTAACGCATTCGCAACTTTCGAAATTACATTTTAATGGGCACAAACTTCAGCCTGTCGGTGTACCTGCCTTAGATTCAGTTTTGAACCAATGGTATGAGTTTTGTAAGAAGCCGCCGAAAGGCTTCGAGAAGTATTTTCAGCCGGGAACAAGTCAGAAACAGTCCAAAAAACCAGAAGGCGATGCATCGCCCGCACCGTCAAAAAGTTCACCGGGACCTTCAAAACCCAGCTCATCACAGGACAAATGGAACATGAACATGTTTAGTGGGTCAACCGGCGGCGGCAGAGGCGGAGGGCGCGGGGGTTACGAAGGAAGTGATAGAGAAAAATGGATGATGTTCGGTGCAATGGGTGTGGTGACATTACTGGCCTCGATCGCTTATTTCGAGCTGAGGTATAGAGAAATAAGTTGGCGGGATTTCGTTAACCTGTACTTAAACAAGGGTACGGTCGAGAAGCTCGAGGTAATCAATAAGAAATGGGTTAGGGTAAAGTTGCAACCGGGCTCGTCCATTGAGGGCAAGGTGATATGGTTCGCTATTGGGAGCGTGGATTCGTTCGAGAGGAATTTAGAAAACGCTCAGATAGAGACCGGAGTTGATGCACCAAACTTTGTACCTGTAATTTACAAGACTGAAGTCGAAGCGGCTAGTCTTACTGGAATATTGCCGACGCTACTAATTATTGGGTTTTTGATATACATGATGAGACGATCCGCCGATATGATGGGCCGAGGCGGCCGTAAAGGCGGGGGGCTGTTTGGAGGGGTAATGGAATCCACTGCGAAGCTCATAAACCCAACCGACATTGGTGTGAAATTCCAGGATGTAGCTGGTTGTGAAGAAGCTAAAATAGAAATTATGGAATTTGTCAATTTCTTAAAAAATCCTCAGCAGTACATTGATTTAGGTGCAAAGATTCCTAAGGGAGCTTTACTGACAGGTCCACCTGGTACCGGGAAGACGTTGCTGGCTAAAGCGACCGCTGGAGAAGCCAATGTTCCGTTTATAACGGTGTCTGGTTCCGAATTCTTAGAGATGTTCGTTGGCGTTGGTCCTTCTCGTGTTAGAGATATGTTTTCAATGGCCCGTAAACATGCACCATGTATTTTGTTCATTGACGAAATTGATGCGGTCGGTAGAAAGAGGGGTGGTCGAAGCTTTGGTGGTCACTCTGAACAAGAGAACACTCTAAATCAATTATTAGTAGAAATGGATGGATTTAACACGACAACTAACGTAGTCGTCTTGGCTGCGACAAACAGAGTAGATATTTTGGACAAAGCTCTTCTAAGGCCTGGTAGATTTGATCGACAAATTTTCGTTCCCGCTCCAGACATCAAAGGAAGGGCGTCTATCTTTAAGGTTCATTTGTCACCGTTAAAGACCACTTTGAATAAAGACAATCTGGCTCGCAAGATGGCCGCGTTGACTCCAGGTAATTAAAATGGTTGCTTGTTATTGCCACTCTTTTTTTATATGAACAGGACAGGATGTGGGTTAATAAAAGCTGTTGTAACACAAATATATCTATTGGATACAATGACTGGTAGTAAGTAAAATATAGTTGCAATATATTAGAATGAAGGTTTCCTTCCTGAACATAGAATCTGCAAGTTTGCAGTAACAAATAACATAGCTTAATCACAAAGATAGGCTGAATTGAATACCTTATGTTTTGTCGTTTTTTTTTCCAAGGACAAACTCTACCACCCTGGGCAAAGTGTGAATTTACTGACATTTTGGAGTTTTTTTTATTAATGTACAGTTAATTTTCAATTTATAGAATGAAAATCCATTATGCAATAAATTTTGATCTTAGTGAAAAGAAGCTCTGAGGCGGCATGTATATAATGTAACTTATGTAATCAATCTGGTGTACCTACATAGTATTTGCAATATAATGTGGTAGCAAACAATGTTATGCATCCGCCTGTGAGCATGCACGGTGCCAATTTTTAATTTATATATTTTTTTTTAAATATAACTTCAGTCAGCCAGTACCAATATCTGATTGTGCCCCAATAAAATATAAATTAAAGCCTTCTGCATTGCCTGTACCATTACTTAATTCCTAAGAAACACCTAGAAGAAGATTCATGAAAAGCCATTTCATAAATTCCTATTTTAACGTTCAAATGTACATTTTTATAATTTTACATTATTAAGTATAGGCATGGCGACTACTTGGCTGATTACTATATGGGCTATGTGAAACTAAATACAAATGACAATATTATGTGGTTACATTGTACAAGGAGTTGATGCGACATTTTTAAGTTTTATGCAAAATTTTGCATTATACTGTGACATCTGGCAATTTTTACTATCTAATAATAATAATAGTAATGATTAGGATATTAAATGATTGTTATGGTAACCAGACAGTAACATATATACTCATAGATATTTGTATAACACATGCTAAACAAACATTTGTTTTTTCTGGATGGAAATCAAACCCACTACCTCTGCTGTAGCAGTCTGTCTAACCACTAGACAAAGAGCCTGGTCAATTTTAATCATAATTTACTATTCACATTTCAGGGTTCACCGGTGCCGACATAGCCAATGTGTGCAACGAGGCTGCATTGATTGCTGCAAGGGAATTAGCTAATGACATTAACATGAAAAACTTCGAGCAAGCAATAGAGAGAGTTGTTGCCGGTATGGAGAAGAAATCCAACGTTCTCCAACCGGACGAGAGGAAGATCGTTGCCTATCACGAGGCGGGTCACGCTGTCGCCGGCTGGTTCCTGCAACACGCTGATCCATTACTAAAAGTATCTATCATCCCTAGAGGAAAAGGTCTAGGATACGCTCAGTATTTGCCCAAAGAGCAATATCTGTATAGCAAGGAACAACTGTTCGATCGTATGTGCATGACCCTCGGCGGGCGGGTGAGCGAGGAAATTTTCTTCGGCAGAATCACGACGGGCGCCCAAGACGACCTGAAGAAGATCACGCAGAGCGCGTACGCCCAAATAGTACATTACGGCATGAATCCTAAGGTTGGCAACGTTTCGTTCGAAATGCCGCAGCCCGGCGAAATGGTTATAGATAAACCGTACTCCGAGAAGACTGCTGAGCTCATCGATTCCGAAGTACGCGATTTGATTAATTCTGCACACCAGCATACAACAGATCTGTTGACAACACACAAGGCGAACATCGAAAAGGTGGCTGAGAGGCTACTGAAACAGGAGATATTGAGCAGGGATGATATGATCGAGCTCTTAGGTCCGAGGCCTTTCCCAGAGAAGAGCACCTACGAAGAATTCGTCGAGGGCACCGGCTCGCTAGAGGAAGATACCTCGCTGCCGGAGGGGCTTAAGGACTGGAACAAAGAGAAACAACCGACCACACCACCTCCTGAGAGTATACCGACCGGTACCGGCCCCAGTAAAAATTAAGTTATTTATTGGTTATCTGTTTGATTGAGACTTAGATCAGTTTTATGTGAAATACAATTACCTATAAGATTAAAGGTAGTTTTTGTTTTATACCGTTGGTACGACGGACTTGTGACCTGAAGCATGATATAATCGGAGATTTCTCAGTATGTAAAAATGAAGATAAAATCAACTACAGGAGTGACATAAGTAAAAAGGGATGTATTTGCATTTGTCTGTCTACGTCAGTCTTTGTGATACAAATAGATGATTCTGTATAATGTGTAGTGTGCTGCTTTTGTTAAATAAATTCTAGTAACCAATACATGTTTCACTTAATACAATGGTTAGGATACAAATGATTTACGACAATTTCGAGAACCAATATATTTAATTGGCCACTGGCTGAAATCAAAATTTACATTTGCCACCCCCTTCCATTTAGATTGATTTTGTTAGGGCAAGCACCTCCAAGCTAAATTTTCTCCATTGCGCTGAAATTTGGCGCCATCGCGCAACGAGAACTAATCGCGAGACTGTGCTAGCCCTGTACAAGTTTTTAAGGAACAACTTTAACAAAAAAAAAAACAGGGTTATATTAAAATTATAATATGAAAATATTCAAATATTAGCTGAAAATACATCCAGCCTTCTTTCTGTTTATTTAAATATTCACTACATTACTTTATACATCACCAATTTCTTAAGTAAATTCAGTATTTTTTTGTACAATATAAAAAGAATCTTATATTATTATGTTTACACGCGAGACGTGTACTACACGCTCGCATTCGCATTTAACTTGATCTAACCGAGCAAACGAGAAATAAAGAGAAATTTAACAAAATAATTAAAATTATGGTAATTATTACAAGTTACCTACACTAATTTTATGTTCAACATTTTATGTCAATATTCAATTATTATCTATACTTAACTCTAGCCTATGATATAACATTATAAATGATGAAAACGTATCTTTTTGATATCATTCAACAATAATCCATTAACAATTCGCATTCCATTTACTCTCGTTTATCAAACGAAAAATTACAACTAATCTCAGTAACAACAAGTCCGTATCAGTGACAGTCTCTGATTTTTTCCCCTTTTGGTTTTCGGCCGCGCTTCTTGCCGGCGGTGACTCCGGCCAGGACCATCGCGGCGCGTTTGGCCAGGCACGACTTGCAGAACCAATCCTCGGTCGCGCCCGGGTCCTCTGTGATGCCCACACACACCCAATGATACCATCCGTCACACCCATCACAACCTATCATCGGTGAGCCGTTATCCGGCCGCCCGCACGCTGGACAAACCCAAATCTTATTACCGTGGTCGTCCACGTAATACGGCGTCGGTAGCGGCCCGGCCGGCTTGTCCGCCACGACCGGCGGCGCCGGAGGCACCGGAGTCTCTTCTGATATCGACGCTTCGTCATCGAAATTTTCCATGTGTCCCTTTTTCGATAACGTTTTGAACAATATCCTCTTGTATTTCGAATGACTCGACGGCGGACGATTCTTTCTTGACGGCGAGTTGCCGGGCGGCGGCGAGGACGACTGGCCCTCCGCTTCGGCGATGTGGTTGTGTTTTGAATGCTTCTGTTTGGGAGGCCTAGTCACTAGTGCAGAGATTTGCGCTAATTCTGGGGACCGACTGTGTTCACGAGACACAGGCTCATCCTTTAGCGATGAACTTTCGTCTTCTTCTTTTTTCACTATTGGTTTAATATTTAATTTAAATAGATCTGGAGAACTTGGCGGCATCGGCGAATTAGAATTGGAAGAGCTCAGTTTTAATGTAAGTTTTGGTACCAATCCATCCCCTGATTTGTCCTTTTTCTTTTCTTTCTTTTCCTTTTTTATTCTATCCTTCAGTTCTTGCCTTTCTTCTTTTTCTCTCTTCTTCTCAGACTTATCCTTGTTTTTCTCTTTCTTTTCTTTCTTCTTTTTTATTTTAATGCCATCTTTATCTTTCTTTTCTTTTTTATGTGATTTGTCCTTTCTCTTTTCAAGATCGGAAACTTCTTTTCCTAGGAAAATATTAGGACCCGTGCTTTTGATAGGTTCGGGCGGTGGAATTTCTGGCATTGTTTCTGGAATAGCGACAATTGCTGTTGTAGGAGAAGTTAGTTGTGGTTGTGGAGTGGGTTCTCGTGGTGGCTCTTGTCTGATAGGTTCCATTTTAGGTGGATTTAATGCTATAGTTATATCTGGCTGTACAGGGGGCATTTTGTATATACTTGATTTATGATCTTTACTAGATTTAGGTTTTTGTTTCTGTAAAATATTTGGAATGGTCGGAGCTTTGTGCTTTTCCTGTCTATCTCGATCACGAGACATTATAGATGTCTTATGCATTCCTCTATCCTCTTCATTGTCAACAGGAATAACTTCTAAACTAGGGCGCCTTAGCATTTGGGGTATTTTCATTGATGTGGAACGTGATGAATGGGAAAAATTACCCATAGACATTAAATGATTAGGAATACCTGGACCTAAGCCACCAGGTAGAAAGCTAGGACCTGGTATTAACCCAGGTCCACTGGCCCCCAAGGCAAATGGATTTGTCAATAAATTTGAACCTGATAGTCCTCTTAGTGCAGGATTATTAGCTAGACCTGCAAGAAAATCACTATTTGGAATCAAACCTGGATTAGGTATTAAACCTGGTCCGGGCATTAATCCCCTTCCAGGTGTCATTGCTGGGAAGAAAGGAAATCCAGGTGGCATCAGTGGCAGATTTGATTCATTCTTTGGCCTCGCTGACTTTGGAGACTTAGTATTGCCAAGTTTCATTTTCTTCTTTTCAGCTTGAGCCATCTCATATGCTAACTGCTGCTGCTGTTTTTTAAGCAACTTTGCTTCCAATTTGGCTGTTTTATCTTTCTTTTCCTTGTGTTTCTTTTCTTTTTTACTTTTTGGACTGACACTAGCTACATCTTTGGGGAAAGGCAACTGTAGTGATTTGTTAATTGATATACTGGGTCTATGTTCTGAAAGTACTGTCCTCGAAGGAGGCATGGGTAGACTATCCATGGAATCATCATCAATGCTAATAACCTCGTGAGCTCTAATGTCTACTTCTCTTGATAAGTCTAAAGCACTACTATTATTATTGTTCACAATAGGTTCAGGGTCAGGTTCAGATTTTATTCTAATATTTTCATTAGCATGATCATGTAAAGAATTTTGCAACCTTGAGATCATAGGATCCAACTGTATCTTTTCCGTGACAGGTTCTGGTGCAATTTTCTCTTCCTTCGATTTGTTCGATATTCTCTTAAATATATTAACCTTTGATCTATCTGGCTGTGATGCAAGTTTTTCTTCTTCATCAATAACTTCCTTTTTAATATCCACCTCCGGTATGATAGCATTTGAAGAAGAAGGCACTTTATGTGTAGGTAAAGAATTAGAAACAAGCGGAGACTTGGAAATTGGTATTCGTCTTGGTACAGGAATAGCATCCTCCGTGGGTAACAATTTTTTTGATATTGGTTGCGGTGGTGGATCTATAGGTTCCTGTTTAATAACTGGTTTAATTGGTTCTGGAACCAAAACAGGGGTTGATGATGTTGAAGGTTGTGGCATTACAGTCTTGGCAGCTGGTGGCTGTGGTAACGCCTTCGGCGCTGGCATTGTCACATGATTATGAAGTGTCGGATGTATATCTTTATTTTTTATTGGGTACCCTGGTGGATACCTGTCCAATTTACTAATATCCTTAGATTTACTACTTTCACCCTTATGAGACTTATCTTTTCTTTTACTTTTCATTACTTTACCATTCAATAATTTATTTTTCTTAGATCTCTTATCACTTTTATCGACTACTGTAGGGTTTGTTGCATTAGGATGATGTGAGTTAACTTTATGTTTGTCATGATGTTTTTCTGAAACAAATGTTGGATGTTTGGCTTCAGGTAGTTTACCTTCACGCGCAGGTGAAAGAAAGCCCGACATAGTCATCATCACACTACTGATTTCTCTAGTCCGTTCCTCTTCATCCAATCGTAGCCTGAGCCTTTTGCTATTAGGTAAGGACACTGGATCAACAGGCCTTTTAAATATATCTTTAGACTTTTCAGGGCTATCTGTGACGGATATTTCAGGACTTGCACAGGAAGCATTACTATCAACACTGTCAAAGCCATTTTGACGGATTTCAACAGTACCAGCAACAACAGGTGTGTCCCTCTCTTTCTCGGGGTACATGGGTGGTAAGTGCTCATGTACATGCATGGGCCTTGTGACAACTTCATGGCTACCAGGTTTGAGAAAATTTAAATTGGATTCTTTAGGTTTTGGAAACCTTTCTGTGCTAACTGGAGGGGGCACAGAAGGCACACTCCGGGTATATTCAGCTAACTCAGGTAAATGTATATGTAAATCACGAAACACTAATCCTAAATCGTGTAAATTTGGTTCAGTCCTGTTGAATTGTTCGGCGTATCCGTTAGCTTGCGTGCCCAATGCAATTACGTACTTTTCCAAAACGTGCACCAGAATATCGAGTGGAGTCGAGTTTATACCATTCCATCCAATAGTTTGACATATTTGCGCAACATTCCTTCGTAGTATCTCACGGGCGTACGCCTCTGACATTATGACACCAACAAAGTTATCTGGAACAAACGTTTATATCAAAATTATTACGACTAGTGTACTAACAAACGATACGTGTGGAATTCGCCGATCACAAAGAATAACATTGAACAGTAACTCGATAGCTATACATATGAGAGAAAAGCTAAAACAGCAAATCTCATGATTTTTATACCTGCAAGTGTCTAGTAGTACAGAGACGATACTGAGAACAGGTGAAAACTTTATGTTTGGAACACACATGTATGCTTCGATACAATATTTGAAAATCACGGACTATTTATTGAAATTTATCAATAAGTTACGATGCAAAATAACGAAGTGTTTACGTAAAAACTTCTCAGCATTCTACAAACACAGTGCCCCGTGCGCCATGATTGCATTTTGGGTTGTCAATGTACGGTGTTGCAAGTCAATAATAAATAAAATGGCGGTCTTACACAAATACGTTCAGAATTAAATGTTTAAAATTAATTTTTAATAAACTTTTTTTTAAACTCATAAAAACTTATGCATAAAAAATAAAATGCAGTTAAAGATAAAAAACTAAATTGTTAACAAGGACATTAAAAATATTACAACAATACGAATAATGTGAGTAATACGTATATTCTTACTCTGAAAATAATTAGATACTAAAGACCTGTAGATCAATAATAAATATTGTCACGTTTTGCAAGCCCCTACAATTCGAAAACTATTTCGTCGCTATAATTAAGTCACAAAATTATATACAGTCCACAATAAAAATGGAAAATGAACGAACGTCTACAAAATGAGTACTACTGACAAATGTCTTTCTTGCCCGATTACGTTTATAATTGATATTCAATTAGATTGAAATGATGGTAGTGTAATCTATTAGTCCACAATTATTACTCGACTTGATATATAATAAGACAATTTTATTTAGACTGCTACGCAGTTTGGTTGAATCAATGAATTATGTTAGATTTTTGGATTAATTAAATGTTTTTTTGTTTGTTTTCATAAAGCACATTATTGCAATGATAAATCAATACACTTTACAAACATCAACAAAGTACACTTAAAAATCTCGTTCAAGTACTTTTTTTTAATCAATTCAATCAATGATTGTAACCAGTAAAACCTTTACCTTTATGTATTTTATATTACAGATTACAGGTTTTATTACTAAACTAGATATTCTTAGAAGACAAATGCCGTGCAGTTTCAAACACGAACATGAGCAATATTATAGAGTTGTATTATCATACGGACTTGCTACTTAGTCGTAAGGACGTTAAGATCATGTCTGGGAAACAAGTCGCATGTGCAATTAATTAACCGTTGATATCAGTACGTTAACCTTGCTGCTCAGACGACAGCTGTCAGAATAATAATAAAAAAAAATAAACAGCGAGATGTTGCCATCTGTAAATAAGTATTACAATTGTTTTGATATCTTGGTATTCTTGGTTCTTTGGTTGTGTAATATTACATTAATATCAATTAATTGCGTGTCTTAAAACTCATATAGATTAAAGATCGTATTAATATTACAACTACGCCAACCTCCTATGAATGAGGTAAATTGGACACCATCCTTGTCTTTTAATTTTTAGCAAACATTTCTGTACTTGTAGAGAACACTGTCACATTGTTTGACATTTTGTCAAACAAAACCGCAAATGGTTTTTCTGACGATGTGCTTTTTGTAGGTAGAATTTCATAATTCTTCATTTTGAGACAACATATCTGTATGTTGAATGATACAAGAGTTTAAGGCATACACGAACAGTGTTACCCATCAGAAGCAAATTGATGTGATTTAAAAAGTTATCACAGTCACGGACCTAGCTGGATAAAAGTTAGTTTGATAAGTTCCTGGAGTTGAGTACTTGGAATTCACAAGTTTTATGCCCAAAATGACTACTTCTTCCGAGGATGTGCTGTTGAGCGTAGGGCATGTTAGGTATAAAAAGGGCGATGGTACTCTATATGTTATGAATCAACGGCTCGCTTGGATGATGGAAAATAGAGACACGGTTGCCGTATCTCATAAATACGCGGATATTAAAAGTAAGTGCCCATTTCAGTACCTATGAATCATTGTAAATATTTTCATTGTTCTGTTCATGTGACAGAGTTCATTCTATGTCCTTGAAAACGGGCCTCTGTTAAGGTCATTGAAGCGATTTAATTTGGCATTGCCCTTGCATAGAACAGGTATCAACAACAATTATGAATGTGGTAAAATTCACAGTAACATTCACTATTTTGTGGACACTATCAATACACAGAAATGCTAATTCAGATGGGATTTGTCACTAGTATCCATTTGGATACAATTTAGTAACAAGCTATTTTATTACGTCCTATAACATGTTGCTAGAGCAGCATTATGGTCATATCTTAATTGAAGTTTTATGGTGTGCATAATATAGCATAGAGTGACCTATAAGCATCCTAAACTTTGTCTTCTTGGCCTAGTGGTTGGAGACTCTGGCTGCTGAATCACAGGTCATAGGTTTGATTCCCGTCCAGAAGAAATGTGTGTGTCATGAGCACTTGTTTCCTCTGTTTAAGTCTAATAAAAATATGTATATGTGCGTAATATTATATGTCTATAATATGTTTGAGAGCTATCTGACTTTCTTATTTAAATTATTTATTATTCTTATTCACGAAGAAAGGTGTGAAAAGTGCTCTCACCCAAAGCTGGCAATATACTGGCGACTCCTCGGATGTTGCAGGTGTTCAGGCGACGGTAATCACTTATAATCAGGTGGCTTATCTGCCTATTTGCTAGGTTTAGTCTATAAAAAAAAATAAAAAGATATTCTGTTCTATGTATAAAAGACCAATTTTATTGATTTGTAACGAGAAAAGCCGGCAAAGCACTGGCGACTCCTCGAATGTTGCAGGTGTTCATAGGCAATGGTGACCACTTACCATCAGGCTGCCCGTCTGCCTGTTTGCTAGGTTTAGTCTATAAAAAAAGTAAAAACATATTCTGTTCTATGAAAAATAGACCCAATTTCATTTATTCGTTTTAAAATTCCAGCACAAAAAATTTCACCAGCGGGCAAGCCCAAAGTGCAGCTTCAGGTGGTCCTACACGATGGGTCGTGTTCCACGTTTCACTTTGTAAACCCAGCAGGGGCCGACGCCCAGGCCAAGGACAGAGATCAAGTGAAGTCTCTGCTTCAAAACTTGCTGCCAAAGTTCAAGAGACAGATAGATGGGGAGTTGGAGATGAAATCTAGGTATACATTCATTATGATCAATAAGAATTGCCTTGACGTAGCACTAGTAGCGTGCTAAATACATGATTTTTTTATTTTTATATTTATTAACAAAATCCACACCTTGTAACAATCAATTTACGGTCTTAACTTATAAAATGGGTCTTGAAGCCAATTACAGATTTACAATATACATAATCAGCTAAAAAACGTCATAAGGTATTCACCGCTTTACTTGAAG
>DWQT01002246.1:0-14562 GCA_018244895.1 Myscelus amystis hages | reverse complement strand
ATTTCAAAATAACTGAACAACACAAACTTAACAATATAATAATGGAAACTTTCTCAATTGCTTATAACTTACACGATATTAAGACAGAAATATTTCTTTTATTTTTGTTTGTTTGTCTTTCTGTTTGTTCCGGCTAATCTCGGGAACGGCTGAACCGATTTTAATGGGTCCTTTACTGGAAGGTAGAGGAGTTTATAAAGCATGCTATAGGCTACTTTTTATAATTCTCGAAGGTTCGGGATCATTCAGCTCTTTGTTTTCATACAAACTCAACTAAAAGGCCTGATATAACGTGGTGTCAATGATCAAAATGTCCACATTACCGGCGTACAGTAGACAAACAGACACTCGATGTCAACGTTAACTTCGCCGAGGGGTGATTAACGGCTTCGGTCAGAGTACCGACACACGAGCATTTAAACCGTGGAAGAGACTGTCATTTACAGACTCTTGTAATGAAACTGTAAGCAGTGATAGCTTTGGAGTTTGAAATTCGGCTTCCCACCCCGGGTTCTGGGTTCTCCTGGCACGCATCTCCTTATTACGTGAATTATAATTAAATATTAAATATCACTCGCTGTAACGCCGAAGGAAAAGATCGTAAGGAAACCTGCACAACTTCGAGATATTAAAGTACATAATATTTTCTGAGGTGTGTGATGTCTACCAATCCGCACTTGGCCAGCGATACTCATAGCCTAAATCCGTATCACGATGAGAGGACACCGGTCCAGCAGTAGACCAAACGCGCGAAAAAAAAGAGGAGAGGAGGTAGTATAATAGATGCCTATTTACTTAACGTTGTTACGTCCTAGGTTACAATTTCAAGGAAACAGTAATTCTGGCATGATATAAATAAAATATCTTTCATTATTTCTAAGGTTCCCTTAGGATTTCTGACTTCACCGTAATGTCAAGTGATATTACATATTATTATTACCACCACGCCAGATCCGTATAAGCAGAGAGCATTTGATATTAAAAACACGTACATATATTTGTAGAGTGTGAGCTAACATTCGAAGGCAAAATGGCCACCAGCAATAATTGCCTACAGCTGAGTAAAAAGTAAAGAAGTCCTTGACACATACAGCTTTGAATAAACGAAAATGTCTCGAGATATTCGGTCCCTTTTACGGTTTATCAAAGGTCGATATCAAATAAATATCGAACAGCAAATATATAAATGGCTCATCCAGCGTTAACGGCCGCCGGGCGGCCGGCGCGGCGCGCGCCTCGTAAACTTTCCGTTTACACGCGCGCTGTAAACCGGCCGATGATTTACGGCCCGCGCCCTGAGTGCACTATAAAAAACGTTTAGTGACAATTACTAAGATACGGCTTTATTGAGGCACGAAACGAATAAAATTGCAAAATGTTCCCCACTTCCGCCTGTGACGTTATCCGTTTGTTTACTCATACTAGGCTATTAAATTTCAATTATTTTTGTTCAATAAAAATAATTGATTATAATATCTTATAACCATTAGAAACCTTGTTTGCAACACGTAATAGTATCTACATTAACGTGGCTTACTACCTAATACTTGTTAACCTGATGAGCTTTAAGGTTTCGAGTTGACTAGTGAATTAGTCTGCAATAGTTGTCTAGTCAAGTAGTTATCTAACATTGTTAGTGTTTGTTAGTGTGTGTGTTGCAGCAGTTTGAAAGTAACGATGCATTGACTAATCCATATCTCTACTAATCGATTTTGGAGCAGTCTGAGGGAGAAACCTTCTAGTGTTTAAACCCCGCGCCCAGACGTGAGATAGTTATGCTGTATTATTGGATGTATAGAAGGCTAATAGAATTACAAAATACTCACATTAGCAATCACCATGGAAAAATCTCAAATTCTCAACACAAGACAATGTTTTTACACACTATAAATTCTATGGATTATTCGCACAAAATCCAATAAAATCAATGGATGCGTGCCCCTATATGTAACTTGCGTAACGACGATCAAAATACCATTAACAAGACCGCAAAATAAGGCATAAAGCAAAGGGGAAATGCAACCGACAATAAAACATAGCGTTAGCAAAGTTCCAATAATTGCGGAAAGACGACAGTAGTTGCTGGGAACTAAAAAAACTGGAAACAAACAAAACGATTCCACCGCACAGCGATATCTGCTGTACCAACTCCGATCAACTTGTGCTGTAAGTCTTCTAATTTAATTTTTTCCTTTGCCTCTGGCTGCGTTATTACTATCGAATCAATGAACTAAACAACTCGGCGCCTAAACCAATTTGTAATACATCGCAACTTTTGTTGGATAGACTCCGATTCGTGTTAGCGAATCCCTGCAATGGATGGTGGTATTTAGAACCATGCGAAGTGGAGATCAAAGTGTATGTTAACGCAGTCGCAGCACGGAGCGAGAGGATTTGGCTCACGTCTAGTTTGTATTCAGCATTCACCATCCACTATTTATCTGTTAGACATTCAGAGCACGTAATAAATCCGAGTTATTTAATCTACTGCGAGATATCTATGGTGTGTTTGTAGCTATACTTTCTTTATTATTGCCAGAATGGGCGCTTTATTATGTCGTACTTTGTTCCGAACTGCTCCCGCCGCTTGGGCACGAAATGTATTGTTAACAGCGTAAGGCCTATTGTCCCCGGATCCTTGTGTTTTAGGGTAACAATTGCTTTATAAATTTTATATTAACTTACGTAACACCTTACATACGTTATGACTTACTGTTGATTTACACAAAACGCGCCGGCGCTGAAAGCGCGCATACTTATAATTGGACTGATAAAATAATTATGTTATATGAATTACTCGGGAGTGAAAGGAGACGAAATAGGAAGAAAAGTAAATGGTAAGTTGGAAATCAATGTAGCAATATGTAAGAATGGTTTTTAAAATCAATTTTAATTTAATAACTATTTTAGGTTGTAGTCAGGTAGTCTATTTGAGGTTGTTAGAATAAAACTAGCTTCGTAAGGCTTACACGGTCAAGCATGCAAGGGATGACCATGCGTAAAGTTGGTGCTAGACAAATGAGAGCGGAAATTTGAGGCCACGATGTCTATAAATCATAAGTCTTATCGCATATAATCAAGTGTATAACGCTAACCCGAATAATGCCCCCGTCTTCCGAGAAACGAATCCCTAAAGAAATAAATTACAGATGTTAATCAAATGAATACATTACCCCAGTATAAACAGAGGTCTTAAAAAGGCAGCCTTACGGCGTCCATCGGCGTCCAACGTATTACTAATGCATGAGCATCGATTTTATTACCGTCTGTATTTTTCAGCGTTTACAGCAAACACTGTTAGCTATTTAAGCGAATAATGTTACGGCGATAGGAAATTTTACGATTTCCATTTCCTATACCCGGAATTTTTAAGCGCGACCTGAATGTGCGAGCTAGTTTGTCTAGCATACATAACTGAGTACATATTTTCGAGACATCGGTGGGTAAAGTTATGTGTCTTAGAAACAAGAAGGGTGTAGTGGCTATGTAATTTATTTTAAATACACTTGTGGACTAAACTTAGTCTAATTTTATATATCAGTACCTACTTTATGAGCACGAGAGTTTTAGATAGGAACTTAAACTTTATTTTATATGAAGGTGTGTGTTATAAGTTGAACAAAGAAGTATGGAAGGAAATCGAATCTAATACATTAGATTTAGCAGTAGGCCCTCTAGCCGTGAGACTAAGAGGCTAGTCAAAATAGACGAAAGATGGTGATTTTTCTGTCTCACACTAAATCTCTGTAAATTTTATTGCGGTAAAGGATTATAATGTCTATCACGAAAAACAATTTCATGAAATTTCATGAAACTAAAGCTCCCGCCCTTCACTGAGACGCTGGTAGAATACTCAATTTCATTTGAATTGGTGAGACAAAAAATAAGAAAACTCAGTCTTGGAAAAACTTTTAATTTTTTCTTCTCTACGCATGTACATAAATATGTATGTATAGTATACGTACCTTCGGTAGAGCAGTCCGAACCAATACCCGCCAGATCAAGATGACAGTCAACGCTATGAATTTGAACTCAATCAGAAACAAACTCAATGTATCTACAAACTTTCCTATGTAATTTACTCCAGTACACTGAATTATTAAATAAATAAATTAGGCTTGGGATTGTGGATGAATAAATGCATATATCCAACGATGGGCTTCTAATGGATGACGACTCACCCAGAGATACGTAACGAAATTGGCAAACTACGTTGACAGCACATAGAACTATCCAACCACAGCTTAGGTGAGTGAAGAATTAGATTGGCCGGCGCATCCCCGCTATAATCACATAGTTGTCAAGTGGCGTCCATGTGACAGGCGGGAGCGGGCCACAAAGGATATTGAAATTATCAAACAACGTAGGAATTTAATGTGCGCTCAAAGAGTCCTTGCGGTTTTAAGGCGAGCGCAATTTGCGACCAACTTCCGCAAAATAAAGGCTCGACTTGATTCGATAAAATGCACCGTTTCCTGCACGATATTAAGATGGTTATACCGTAAAGGTCACTTTTAATATCGGGTCCGGGGTTTTTCATTAAATAGATTACGAGCTATTTTGAGCTTTTTTATTTTATATCATACCAAGTTTTTTCATTGTAGTCCTTTAATCTTACATTCGAAAAAAAAGACGGATTTATGTAGACTTTGTACATTTTTTTAAAAGAGCAAACAATAAATGATATTATAGTAAACGTAATTAAGATTTTAACGATTAAGGCTCTGGTATTAGGCGCTATTCGTAAGTGGATTTTTGAATGTTTTATTTAAATCTAACGTTTCCAACGGTTCAGGTTACTGATCTGGGTCGTGGGTTCGATTCCCACACACAGGACTCCGAAATTTGAACTTTAGAATCATAGAGGAGGCGATAAAGAGAACGCTTTATGCCCAGCAGTGACTCGCAATGAGGGCTAACATTGGAAGCCTACAAAAATAAAATTTCGATCAAATTAATTCGCAACAAAAATAGATGCAACGATTCGTGCACACGCAATTATATCAAAACGAGAATCGCTCGCAAACTTACGTAAGTGAGTATTAATTATTCGGTTACATTTAAATCGCTCCACATTTATACTTTACCCGGGCAGCTGGCAACTGGAGCGGCGCCCGGGTATTTGTAGGTCTTTCGCCGAGCGCCGGAAATGCGAGCGAATATTTAGGCAATAAAATCGAATTCCAGCGCAACGACGCGCTACGTACGGGAGGTACGGTGTGAGTCTACACAAATAAATGAAATTGGTGTGTCTTTTTGTTATATCAAACAACCGCTTTTTACTAAATGCATATGTACATATTATGTACATTGTACACGGTAGATATACCAAAATAACATTTTTTGTCTGTACGTGTATTTGTTTTAGTTACACTCTGGAATGGCTGCACCGATTTTGATGGGACTTCCACTGGCAGATACATTGTGTAATAAGAAGCAACTTAGGCTACTTTTATTTTAGAATGGAATGTAAAATGGGTCGCAGTCTCCCACTCCAACGATCTGGGTTCAAATACAAACGTTTGACTAATCACGTGCATTTTATGACGTCATCGTAAAGAGTCTAGGAGTATATCATAACACGCTTATGAAAATGTGAAATCTGCCAATTGCACTTGGACTACGGTCTACAAGCATCTTACTATGAGAGGAAACCCGCGTCAGTGGATTAATAAAAGGGTCGTGAGAAATGTAAGAGAGATATTATATATGGTTCTAGGGCAATCTAAGCATACCGACAGCCAACATGTGGCGGCGCACGGCGGCCCGTATCTGACAAATACAAGCCTCCGCTCGCAACGGGTCGCGGCGCGTGATCAAATAGAAATTACCATACGTAAACACGTGAGTTCGTGTTGTGCACGCCCTATAACTTTGAATACGCGCGCTCCCTGGCTAGCCTCGTCAAAGTGAAGTTTTCGTTGACAATAATGAGCTTTTTTTCGAATGCTCTCAATCAAGCGAACAGGAAAACGGGCCGCCTGATAGTAAGCAGTCGCCAATGGACATGTGCACCAGAGTTACATGAAATCTGTTTTCAGATCTATCTTAAAAAGCTGAGCTGATAAATCATTTCAAGATGAACAAACGCGCGGCCAGAATGTTTAGATTAACAGGAAAACATTAACAACACAGTTATTACATTTGATTCACTTGCTCTGTATTGTATTGTAAAAGACAAGCCTGTATTGTTTCAACGGTCACAATTACTCAAAACCGTCGAAAAGAAAACTTACAAGCGACACTAAACTAATGGCCAGTTTTCCAACGATAATACACGACTTACAAAACCCGAGGGAGATCGACGTAGAAAACGACGAAATCACGTAGACTCCGAATTGGAAGACGTTTCAGCACTCCCTGGATCCTGACGAGCGAGTAATATGATTGGTCTGAACCCGAAATTGATTTCGTGGCAGCGCCCCGGCTAGCACGTGACCACTCACCGCTTGCGGAATAATGGACCGACAAACTGTTTCCATATATATACGGTTTATCGAACTGGCCTTAGCTGTTTCGAATACGAACGGAATTGGGGTTGAATTATGTTTTATTGAAATGTTACAAAATTTCTGGGACCATTTACGCCCCACTGTTGGTGATGGGTGTTAGCGCGATGCAAGTCACCTGGAGCATAATATTAAGTCCACTACGGATTGGTGAAGATACGGGTTAGAAGTCAACTCTTTTATCGGAAGATTTAAACTTCCTTTAAGGCTTTCGATGAAGGTAAAAGATTGTTAACTGTCAGTAACAATTGGTACAAGCTTCTTAAGGCTCTTCGCAGCACGGTAATGAACCTTCACCAATGTCTAAATCGACGCTTAAGGCAACTCAATTGTTAGAACCGGATTCTATAAAAATGTTTTCAAATCAAAAACTTTTTGTGTTAGATATTGGCCATATTAACCTGTCCCAGAAACAGAGGTTCACGTAAAACCGAAGTTTAATTCGAGGATTCACCGAAGTCCAAAGGAGCGAGTAATGCGATTGCTCTGAACACGAAATATATTTCGGGGACGGCTCCACCGTACGTGCTGTATACGCCGATCTGATGGTAGTATAAAAGGCTTCGTTTTGCTAAACAACGATAAAAGTTACAGTAGTCATATAGTCACGTCTCTTTGCTATTGAGGTGGGGCAGATTCTAAATATTTCCACCGGCTGTCGGTCAGTAACATTAGATAATACTAATCGAGCTCACAGACAGTAACAGTTCTATTGCTATAATCCTATTAGAAAGAAAGGAATAAATGCTTCGAGAGACCGATAGGGACGTAAAGGTAAATGGAATTTGATTTATATCCCCGTTCACAATAGAACAGGTCTGTACCGTTTTACATGCAACATGTAATTAACATAAATTATGTGGGTCAGAGCGGGGTCGCAGGAGTAATAAAGTACAGAGTATAAATGAGGTAGCGAAGACGCCATTCATTGAAGGCGCGCTTCACTGGTGCACAACAACACGACTTGATTTATTTCTTCGGTATTGTCCTATTGTGTCGCTTTTGACTCAATCAGGTTTATATTCTCAACGTCGTTCGATATCAATAAATATGAGAAGTATTATTAGCTGTAAGCGTACATAGTTATGTTACAAACATAAAGAAGTTACTGGCGCTTAACGAATAATACTGAAGCATTTCTTTTAATTTTTTTTAAAGAAAATAGGTAAATCTGGGTATAAGCCATAAATGATCGTTGCGTCTATAAATGATGACAATAGCACTAGAATAAAAATATTAGGTTCAATTAATCCAGTAAACAAAAGTACTTAATACATAACAAAGTGACGTACAAAATTCTTAAAAACAATTTCTTCGCAGTTCATTTATGTATATGCAGGTACAACAGGAGTCCTTAATTTGAATGTTTTGTGATAATTGATAAATAAATACTTGATGCAAAAAGATAATACTTTTAAAAGAAAAACAGCTAGAGTTGAAGATCACGTGTAAATATTTTCAACAATTTCTCATGACATTTCACTTGCAAGTTTTCTACTGATATCGAATGCTATAATAATGGACCCCTCGAGGAATGGGGTTTACAGAACGTTTCCGGAATTCATTTATCAAGCGGCAGCATATATCAGCCATTCACGTCAGAATCGAATGTGTTTATAAACAAAAAAATAACTGCGTTCCCTGACTACGGAAGCGGAAGGAGGCTTTTTGTTCAAGTTTCACTCGCAACCAGGTGTCGAACCGCGACACATAACTTGAACAGGTTTTTAGAATCCCCCAAGATATAAATATAAAAAAGACCAGTTCTTTAGAAAAAGCTTGCAAAAAATATCTATCTGGCTTCCAAGTTGCTTGAAACTTCCCTCAAATAGCTCGTGTTACATAATAGTCTGATTACATTTGTTAAGTTCTTAACTTCTCAAATTGATTTGAGCTTAAATACAAGTCACCCAAGTCCTTCAGACAAAGGTTTATTCAATCCTATTACACTTTAATGACATAATCTTATAATCAGAGAGAAATTGCTAAATCGTATTATAGAGTAATAAAGCGACATTGTGATATTTTGAAATATTCCCTGTATCGCTTTATAACAAAAGGGGATCGTGTGAACTTACCATTTAGGCCTAATAGAGGTGATACGTGACAGAACTCTCAATGAGAATATTGAATGGTTAAAAATATCCCATAAATTCGTGAAAAGGTTATATTGCGGTTGTATTGTTAATAAAGAATGTTTTTTTTATTCAATCTTTTACAAGTATGCTTTTCGTATAAAGATGAAGAGATAATATAGGTGTATAGTATTTACTGAGGTGTGTGAAGTGTACCATTCCGCACTTGGCCAGCGTGGTGGACTATGGCCTAAATCCCTCTCACTATGAGATGAGGCCCGGCCCAGCAGGGGACCACTAAACACGATGAAGCAACAACGTGCTTTTCGTATACCTCATATAATTTGCCACCTGATTTCATATTGTATACATTAATTTCAGAATAAATATTTGTCCGACACATATTTGTCGCAGTTTGGACTCGAACCTACCACCCCCGCCAGCGGTGAAGTTCGCTAAGTTCAAACCGCAATCAAAACCTCTACCCAAACTTCCTCTGGGGTAACATCTGCACTGCATCTAGTGCAGCTGCAATTACGCCATATTATATGAGCATAGTCCGTCATAGTCAGTAACGGTAGGCCAGTTACCATAGACAGGAAATTAAAATGGTTTTTTTTTTTGTTTAACTAGCAGTAACAGTTTAATTAGCAGCGGGTAACAAAGCAGACGGGTTGTTAATATTTTACGTGCTAATTAAAAATTTCTTAAGCGGCTTAACCGATTTTGATTAAATTTGTTACGTACTGATGCAGTCACTTAGTTTGCAATAGCAATAGCAATTTGTTTTTATTGCCCGACCAAATTTTGAATTTCGCAGTGTTTTGGAGTCCTTATATATATAAAACACCATTTAAAATATCAGTGTCTCCCACGACAGCGCAGGCAAACCCGCCACTAACTAGTATACAATAAATACAATTGGAAAGAAAAACAAAAACAAACAACACTATAGCGTTTGTCATACAAAAAGTTATGAATTGAAATTAATATGACATTCTTAGCTTACGTCTTTAACAATTAAATAACACAAATCTTTGACTAAGCTTTCATGCGTACCTCACGCGCTGATCCAATTATAAATATATCCGAATGGAAAAATATGGAAATACGCGAATGGGGGGAGAATGAAAAACACTTGGCACGAACAAAAACGAAATTAAGCGTATGAATACGAGCGTATGAAGTCGGGAGCTGTTCTCATGAATAAGATGCAGAGCCAGCGCCTGTCGTTATGTACCCACTTGCAGACTTTATTATCTGTGCTCATGTTATTATGCGCTCATTACGCCAGACAGCCCCGCTCATAAACAGCGGCTTGGGGAAATATTTATCCATACTAACATTATATATAAGTAACTCTATCTGTTACAATATCACGGTTTAGCTGGGCCGATAGTAATGAAGTTCGATATGGGGATAGTCAACCTGGGAAAGAACATAACTTGATTAACATAGTATCCCACGGGAACGAAATCCACGCAAGTACAGAGGAGTACAGCTAGTTAATTGTAAGGTATCGTATGTATTTATCATAATTCTAAGTAAACGAGCAATGAAAGGATTTTACGAAGTAAAACTTGAACGTATAACAGATATTGAATTTAGAGTAGATAACAAATATGGACATAGAAAGTAGGTTAACATTAATATATGATAGACTTATAAGAATTCTTTTCTCTTATTGCACTTAAACTCAACGTGTGGTAAACAAGGCACGAGCACTCAAGGGCACATTTCAAGTACCTTAGTCCTTGATGTAGAAACTCTACTACATAGTTTACGTTAATTGTTTTTATTTCTAAGCTTTGTCAATGCTACAATCACCTAGTCTAGATTTACTGCAGTTCCTTAGTGAATAAGATAAAAACTAGTTCAAACCAGTTTACACGTGCAGTTCCCATCTCTACTATCACACGAAAACATCAGACCCTAAGAGACTATCGGGAAATATTACTTGAATACACTTAAACTGAGCTCAGTGGTAACGAGCTCATGATTATTAAGTGTGCTCAGTTCTCCAAATGGGACTGCGCAATGAATGTAAGGTCGTATGTATAAAGCACATTATCCCATTGTCTAATTCGGCAGATGAAATTCAATGAGGTGCTCGCTCAAACTGGAGTCCGAAGTTTCACTATTAACACTGCTTAGGCTTCATTTGGCTTTCATCCTTGGGGATAGGGCTGTCGAGGATTTGTCTTGTTTGAAATGTAAAGTTGGTTGTTAGGACGATTTTGAGTACAGCTTAGAATCTGGTAATTATTGTCAAGAATTGAATATCTTGGAAATATATACATATCTGGTCCGTCGAGCCGGATCGATTTTGAGTACAGCTTAGAGTCTGGTAATTATGGTCAAGAATTTAAAATCTTGGAAATATATATTTGGTCCGTCGAGCCGGATCGATATTGAATAACAGTTTCTATACTATTTTAACATAAAAAAATATTATAAATATTAAGGGAGAAAACAACATTTTACCATTTTCAATTTAGGTATGTAGCATGACTGAATATCATTAAAATGTGAAATACTTTAGTCTATTTGGTTCTTTGCAGTGATGTTATCTTTGTACCGTGTTGAATAGTTTTTAAAGTTTAAATATTTCATTTACTGCAATCCTATATCTACTGACCTATTCAAGGTTGATTGCAGATGTTCACTGGCGGCAGCTGTCTGTAACTGCTGTCTGCTCGTTTGCTGCCGCATGGAGAATAGCAAGAGGAAAAACATGCTCAGAACTCGTATAATATCTTAATTGTTCCTGCAACAGCCCTACTGTAACTAATGTTGAGGAATTATTCATTCGGACGTTAAGTCTAACATGCCTCACAATGTAACAGATCCTAATTTGGCTTATATTAGTTAAGTTCCAATGTCTGACTGGATGTGGAACTCACGATGTAAATGGGGTTCGCTTAATGAGGACTCCAAGGAGATATAAACGTTATTGCCTGTCGAGGTTAGGTGTTTGACCTTCAGTGAGACTTGGATGGACAGTGGGAAGAAAAGGATGTTTATCTGGGATTACTTACAGATTAGTAAGCCTCTCACATTCGAGCGTTCCCTGTGCTAGAATTATCTGTGTTTTTAGTTCTGTCTTTTATAATAAAAGTGGTATCTTATGCAATATCTTTTGAAGCAAATTGTTTATGTGCTACAATAATGGTTATACTTTGAAACTTATACCACTTGAAGATGTATCGATATAAAATTAATTGTGATCTTCTAACAATTCAGTATTCTGTAAATTATCCAGTGTACTAAATTGCTAAATAAATTCAAAATCCCTGTCTGGTGGTCCCTACTGTGCGTACATAAATAACATTTTCAAAAATGCTTAATTGAACAAGTTTATTTTCTTTCGTATTGTGTTCTTTATTTCCAATCAACGTGCTTAATGCCTTCTCGAAATCGACTTTTTTCTCTATTCCAAACTCATTGGCAGCATTAGCGAGCTCGTGAATGCCGATGGTATCAGCCCAGCGCCCTCCCGAGGACGGACTGATCTCGTTGCTTATTCGATTGGATGAAAAGAAACCATGTTCCATGACTGGCGAGCAAATATATCATACTTTTTGACTTGAATAAATAAATCGGAAACAATAACATAAATGAATATACTGTTTCTACGGTGACGCATTGTTATTAAAACTTTGCGTCTGAACGGTATGCGTGCCACTTATGAGTAACAATTCACCTGTAACAAGTTTTGAATAGGACAAATAATTGCCGTCCTATTGCCATGTTAACAGGATTAATGTTATAGTCCAATACCTATGAATCTTTCTCCTATGAATGTTCATTATCAGGTCATATTGAAATGTGGCACCAATTAAGCTGTACAATAATGTTCCTATAATAACAGTCCTATTTGAGAGTCCTATTTGCATACAAGTGTTACTTGCTTGCTTGATTGTTTCTCACTCGTTTGCGAAGTCTCTCCTGCGATAAGACTATCCAATGCACGGTTAGTCTTTTGTATGTTAATTCACTAAATTCGAATGTTATCAGAGATGTGATTCCCCGAATACCTTTTTCTTGTGATGCCTCGTTGGCCGTTACTATTGATGAAGTGTTTAGACGTTGCGAACAAGATAACAGGTGGCGCAGCTATTCAAACATTTCGGAAAAGGGAAATGGGTTTTTTACGTGTTCAGAAATTTTACATTTCCAGTAATAGTTCTTGATTTTTGACAGATACCGTAATATGTTGCCAGTTTTGCCACTCAGTACTGTGGTGACTAGACTGCTATAAAGCTAATAAAATGTAGAGAAATAAATACTCACGTACATTTATTTTAGACCAAGACGAACCTAGGACTTTTAACTCGGCAATCAAGACCACAAATCTAGTTTAAAAGCGTAAAAATAATAATTATAACAAATTAAAACTTAATTGCACAAACATTTGAAAAAAGAACAAGCGTAATTCAATTTCATTAAAAGGAAACATCAAAAACAAAACAATACAATAAAACTAGGAATGTGCTTGTTATTGTTCTAAAGTACACATTGAATGTCATCACAACATTTATCATGCTAGCACACCATTTATCATTTTCATTAGCGATTTATTACACAATTTTCAAAATATGGCCTCTACTCTACATAACAACTGTAATAAATCACCTGTATCCTTTTATTCCGTTTCCGCTTTGTTCCGCTTACGTCCAATTTGTCGGTATTAACTCTAATATCATTGAGGGCTTTGAAAGCGCGGAGGTTAGCTGGAGGCTGTATCCGAACCGAATGTTGGTTGAAAGGCTCTATAGGTTTCAATTAAAACTGTATAGTTTTATGTTAGTGTTCGATTTCATTGTGTCGACACTGTTTTGTTTTTGTATTCTTTTTTGTACTAAATGCCTATTTTGGGGCTAGCCTGAATAGGTCTGTAGCATTCACATATCACCCGGGGCACCGATGACAATATCATTTTACTTATAAAAAGACATGCACATACTATTAACTAGAAATTATTAGCGCCTTTAAACCTACAGCGCCATCTTCAGGCTATTTGATGTCTAGATGTTTCTGGAATTACTGTATACTTAGTACAGCGGTTCTGAAAGTGACAGCATGTCATAGTTTAATTATGCTTTATAATCATTACTGTATAGTATCGTTTTATGTTTGTTTTTAAGTTCAATTATTTTTGGTCGTTTGGGCTTTCGGTCTAGCATTACTGTGACAGGCCGGACGTTGTAGGTTGGATTTCCAATTCGAACAATTATTTGCGTGAGGAGCAGTACTCAGTTGCAGGAGGAACTGGACGCAGTTTGACGACTGACATTTAATTACGCTGCATAAGATAGCCTGAACTTATAACGTGTGAAACTTTCTCCGTCATAAGTATTTATCTACGTTTGAAATTCAGACACTGCGCTTGACAGTCAGATAGGACTGCGGTGTTAAACTTTGACAACCACTGACCCAAGACACACGATGTAGAAGCAAGTAGTTACAGATGCGAAACGTAATGTTTGCCTCACAAACATTCCTCGTCTTCATATTTGGTTTTCATATGAATTAAAGCCAGATTCCCTTGATTATCCAACTTCTGGGATTACATAAGACGGTCATGTAATAATTCCTTAATCGAGTGTCTCAACGTTTGAGTTGAAACAGATAACTGCTTTACTAAACTGATTGTGTCTCTGTAGAAGTTATTTCTATAGGCCTTCTAGTGTAACGGTTACTATTAACTGAAGATTATGGATTTGATTACGAGAACAAATGAGCAAATTTGTTTATTGTCTAACAGGAATGGAATTCCAGCCTGGTGGTGGAATCAGCTTCCCTTTGTCTGCCGTTTCTTCGCTTCTCTCATATTCTTGACATGGTCTTTCAATATTTAAGACTTCACGTCCTTTGATCCCACATTTTTCCACCGTGTAGGGCCTGCACCCTGAATAGGTATAAGTTTGAATAATAATTTTATACTATAATACATAAAATGCAATTCTTTAACATAT